>JAZHYW010007269.1:0-56933 GCA_037355805.1 Ixodes ricinus | reverse complement strand
CAAAAACATCTTTCTAAGCTAGAGAGATTTGCCAGTACCGCGAACAAGAGTTCTAAATTCGAAATCCTACGCCCTTCGTCCGCGGCCACCACTTTGTCCGCTTCGTCGAGCCGTCTAGCTTGCCCTGCAGAGGGCACCTGCATTAGTATGTGTAGGATAGGGGCGTCACCACGAGCCCTGAGCCAAGTGGGCTCATCCATGCACATTTATTACAGGCATACTGAAATATGTCGTGCTATTTGTTTTATATTACCTTGTAAATATAGCATTTTGATTGACATTACTGTTAGTTTCAGGTTCTGACATAGCCGGTTGTGTTGTATAAAAACGTGGTTTCTGCAAGAGATAGCGCAGTGCTGAAGTCTATGTATAACTTTGCACATTTACCCATTATGCGATTGACAAATATTGTGGACCAAATAAGTTAGATCAGTCATCAGTTTTTTTAATTGTTAATTTTTTTTCGACTAATATTCCAATAAAGTAAATAGTAAATACTAAACATTTAATAATTTCTAGATAATGAATAACTAATTATGATTCATTTTTCCTTAATTCCTCTCTATACTGTAAAATGCCGAGCAACCGCCCATTCTTTCGTGTTTTTGATACAAGGCTTTAGATGGAGCCGCTATAACACGCTGTGCGCCTGGTAGCCATGTTTTGAAAATAATAGTTTTATTGCCTCTGGTCACGCCAGGCGGTCGCATTTCAGTCGGTCACGTTCATAGGTGGGGGCACTATCCCACATCTCCCGTTTTTCGGAAGACGCTACCGACCATACAGTCGTGGAGCTTTCATGCACCGGCCGCTTCTGCTGTGCATATGTGTTGACACATCTTTTCGGACCTTGTTTTGACTTGCCATTTTCCGCTGGAACTGCTTCCGAGTGATTCGGCTTGGGCGGAGAAGATGAAAATGGAATTAGATGTGTTCTGTTTCTTCTGGTAGGACCTTCTTCCGTTTTATAATGTATGACCTTGGCTCGGAAGTTGGATGGACGCTGTTCCCCTCCCTTCCAGATCGACGACCCAGACTTCAGTGCCGCCAAGAATATCAGCAAGGTCCTGCACCCCATGTTAGCTACCATATATGCATTGTATTCTTTATTACCAAAGTTCCTCTTCAAACCTCCGCGGTTTTTTCGTATCAAGAACTACTGTGACTAGCATTTTCTTCGTCACAGGGACAGTAGAACGAAGACTTCTGCCCATAAAGTTGTGCCGGACCGTTCATATTGCTTTGTAGAGTGGTTCTGTACGAGAAGAGTTTTTTTTTTTTTTTGGGGGGGGTTTCCTGCATTGCCCATTGACCTTTTGTTGGTTTTCACAGCCGCTTCTGCCAGACCACAGCTGTGTGGTTAATGGGGACTGCATGCGACGTGTTGAAACCCATAGTCGCGAGCAAATGCCCCGTGGGGGGCACCTGCGGTAGTAGGTGTTTAACGAGTGGTGTCACCACGGGCCCTGAGCGCAGGCGGGACTTGGCCGCCCACGCCTGGCTGTGAGTGGCTTTCCCATTTCCGGGGAAAACGGCGTCCTGGTGGTTGAGCCCTGCATGGGGTAGGTTTGTACCCCTCGGGGCTCCCCAGGTAGGGCAATAGACCACTTTGGCCCCCGCTTTTCGTAGACGGGAGTCCTGGTAAGGCCCGGCCAGGATGATTCAGCTATGTCACCTATTCTACTGTCCCCTCTTATCTTTCCCTTTTCCATCTCCTTTGGCGGCAAGGGCCAACTTTGGGTGGCGATAGAGCTCATTTTCTTGAACTGCACTTGGGTATAGTGCCTGGGCAGCACTGACAGCCCAACGTATAGAGCACAGCCTCCTCTGTTATGGTATGTTGGCTGACCCCGTGTTGGGGTCCGTGGTGGGCGGTGCACCATAGGTGCTGAAGTCTTTTTGCCTTTTTATGGCTGCCCCTTCTAAGCCAAAACCCGGTTTGTGGCGACTTGGCAGGCGCTTTCGCCCCAAACCAGTCCTCATAGCAAAAAAGTCGAAGTCGGACATGTTTAAATTACTGTTTTTTGTACTTCATTCAGAAAATGAACAGCATTCAATGTTAAAGCTGTCACCTTTTGCTGTTGCAAAGGTCCCTGACTCGTGCCATTGAGACGATTATCATGCGAAAGCACTACTCTGGAGACCTGCTCGTAAAAAGTAAACTTGAAGAAACAAAACTTAGCGTTGCTCGCTTTGAACACCCTTGCAGTTGTGAGTCTCGCACGCACATTAAGCACCGCTTGTGGAGTCATCTCTGAGGGTGGCCTCCTGCGCACCAGCAAAGAATAAATCCGTGGGGCCCTCGATTCCTCTGCAGTATTAGCCGTAAAGAGGATCATGCGCAGAAAATATAGATCTGAAACACTCAATAAACGTCTAAAGTCACCTTTGAGCGTCACTCTCCCTGCATATGTAAAGGCTGGCTACATAAACGGTCGCTTCCGGCCGTACATCCCAAACCCCCAAAAGTGCCTTAGGTGCCGGCGGTTTTTCTACAGCTCATGCAGCTGCCATGGAAGATACACCGGCAAGATGTGGGAGCACGAATCATGTAACCGACGTGTGCCCCATTCTGCCTACTGACGTGCATGCCCTCTGTGCAAGCAGGAGAAAGACATCCTTACCATCGAAACAAAAGAAAACATTGGCAACCCACAGGCCAAGAAACCCGACTTGTTTCAATCGTTAGCATTTTTTTCAGTGTTTCTGCACCGAAGCTTGTGTGGTGCTGGATAGATGAGTAGGCGGTAATGGATTTATTGTTCTTTTTTTGTTTATTGGAACTTTCTGACAATACCGGATTGTTATAGTGCTGAGGCAAAAGGTGACAGTAAGTCACCTGACCAGGCCCCTAGCACCCGACTACATTTGCAGCGGATGCAGCAGGCAGACTAGTGGTACAGTGTTACAGTTAACCATAAACAAAAACAAGAATACACAGATATTAACTAGATTACTACACTACATACACTCTTGCAATAAAAAATAAACAAGCAAAAACATACAACAAAAATATATGGCCTAGATTACTACAATTACATCTGTACACAAAATTTAAAAGACAACAGTATTATGCGGAGAGTAAAAAAATGTTTTTGATTGTTTTCTGAAAGTCAAGAGGTTTGAATTATGATCGATTATATCGGTCAAACCAGGATGGAGGTTCAGAAGATTCAGAATCTGCCAAGATAGTAATTGCGTACCGTAATTTGTTATAGTTCTGATTTTTATAATGTTTATATTTCTAAAACTGTAGTGTGCATCAGTATTCCTATATGTAGAAAGGAATAATTCACGGTCAGTTTTAACTTTGGAGAATATAACCTCAGACAATCGTTGAATGTACAGTGCCTCAACATTCAGTTTACAGTGTTGTTGAAAGTATTGGTATGTATGATCGGGGCTTGATAGGTTTTGATAGCCCGTATACTTTTTTCTGCATGAAGTACAAACTAGTCATATCACTGTGACGATTCGTTGTGGTCGTCAAGAGAAAAGGGCTCCGAGCTCAGGAAAGACACGTCAACCTCCGAGATTCCATGCAG
Organism: Ixodes ricinus; assembly: GCA_037355805.1. Lineage (NCBI taxonomy): Eukaryota > Metazoa > Arthropoda > Arachnida > Ixodida > Ixodidae > Ixodes > Ixodes ricinus. Next base: position 53,388 of record JAZHYW010007269.1, on the reverse strand, counting down.
AAATTATTTTTTTCTTTTTTATTTGATCTCCTTCTCCTCGCGCTCGCACGCGCGACACCGGAGGTCGCACGAGCCGCACCAGTCGTCTTTTGCGGCTCGTCACATGCCGGGGTTTTAGAAACTGTCGACCCGACAGTGCGTTTTCATGAGACAAAGACAAAACAACATTAAACAAATACCGCGCTCTAAAATATGCACGCGAGTGAATAAATATGTACAAACAAAATGCTAAATGAGAAGGCACGCTATAAACAAGTGCACACACTATAAATTCCAAAAGTTCAGTCCTCAATTCGCGGAAAGGTGTAGACAGTGTTTTCAGGAACCGCGTTGATCCTTCTGTAGTCGACGCACATTCGTGCTGATCCGACCTTTTTTGTGACTAAAACCAAGGGGGATGCCCACGGACTGCGCGATGGTTGCACAATCTTGGCATCGACGAGATCCTTGATCATCACCTTGACGACATCACGCTGCGCCGGCGACAGTCGACGTAGTCTCTGGGAGATAGGTCTCGCATTACCTGTCGGATTGGAGTGCTGCTCAAGCCGAAAGTTTCCAACGTCAGTGCTGGTTCGCGCGAAGCAAGCCAGGTTTTTCGCAAGAAGCTCTTGAACTTTTTGAAGCTCTTCAGGTGCCAGCGTTGAACCAATGTCGAACGTGACAATCTCAACCGATAGCGGTTGATGTTGAGGGCCGACGATTTCTAAGGCATTCCGGTGATCCAGGTCCTCCGACGAAGGCAGGCTTGAGCAACTTAAGATGGACGCAGTTTTGTCGTCGCTAAGCTCGATGTCTTCGACTTTTGTGGCCCCCCTAGCGACTCCGACAGTAGCGTCAGAGGGTAGAGCCACTGGTTGAGACGACGGGTTGGCCAGGAGTACGTAGAACGTGCTCTCGGTCTTATCCATAACCATGGGCTCAACTAGAAGGCAGTGGCGGTCGTAGAGCAATTTTATGCCGCTCACCTCTATCTTCGTTGATTGTCCTCGGACAGGATTCTTCAGGCGTGCTTGAACAAACTTTCGTGGCCGCGGAGGTATCAGCTGCTCCGTAACCAAGATGACCTATGACACGTCGTAGGCGGAGGAATCGAGAAGCTATTCTCACCCCAATCGATCATGGCCTTGCATGCTGTTAAGAAATCGTCACCAAGGAGCAACTTTTCTTCCTCCAGACGTGGGACCGCGATGAATACCTGGTTCAGCGTCTCTCCGTCAGCTGTCACCATGGCAGTCGCTTCGCCGAGGTTTGTGAGGAATTGACCACTTGCACCATGGAGACGGATGGACGAAGGTTGAATCAGAAGGTGCAACTGGTCGGCGATGGAAACGTTGATGAGAGTTCAAATTGCCCCTGAATCGAAGAAAGCCGTCAGAGGCTGTCCGTTTTGTTGAACCTTAATTGTTTTGTGCCCACTGCTGTGCCACATGGGATGCGCCGAACTACTGATGACCTCTCGCAGGCGTCAGAGGCATCTGCTTGTCGTTTCCCTGCGTCGGTGCTGCAGTGGACTCTAAGCGCTGTTGCCACTCCAGAAATTCTGGTGTGAGCTGCTGCCGACACCGCGTGACGAAGTGGCCGCTCTTCTTACAATTGAGGCACAGCGGATGAACTTCCAGGTGACGAAACGAAGAACGCCAAAACTTCTTCGAAGCTTTTGACGGGCGTTGAGGCGACACGTGCTGCTTCTCTTGCTTCTCGCGTGGAGAAAGAGGCTGCTGACAATGGCCGTCGTCCGCGTTCTGACGAGGCGGCGACCGGTCCTGCTTTGAGAGCGGGAAGGAGGGCGCTTTCTTGGTGACCTGCGCTGCTTGAACTGGCTCTGCACCTACAGTCAATGCCGTTGTCTTTGGTTGGCTGAATACTACCTGGTCGAAGCGCAGGAATGAGTCCAGCAACTCATCCAACGAAGCAAAGAGTCTGTCGAAGTAGTGCTTTCGTGGTTTGTCAGACAGTGTATCCCGGATAACCCTGCACTTCTCCGCTTCCGTCTCTCGGTAATTGCACTCGTCGATGAGCTCCAGTTTGCGGAAGGCGAAGTCTGTGCAGGACTCTCCCGAACACTGACTTGCGCCGAACATCTTCTGCTTCGCTGCAACTTCTTTGTCCAGGTTGTAACGGCGACGGAAAGCGGTCTTCATTTGCTCCTACGTCGTTACCTTAGTTATCTTCAGGTGGTACCTCACCCACATGAAGTCCTTAGATGGTAGCTTGGACACAATAAACGGGATGGCCTCACTTGGTGCGACTTTAAACGTCTGGAACCAGAGATCCATCTGGTGAAACCAGGCGATGATCTCCTTGCCTAGCTGAGGAACCGAGCTGACAGCCACGTTGGTCAGCGACTTTGTCGGCCGGTCTGGTGTGACTGCAGTATCTGCGGCTGACTCAGCTTGAACAGGAGCTTGTTTCTTGGGTGCCTTGGGCTTCCTTTTCTTGGCGGACTTGCTCTCGGAAACGTCCTCAATAGAGATCGCGCTGCACAGCGATTCTGCCGACGAAGCACTCCTCATCTTTGCCTCGAGCTGATCAAGACGATCCACGACAGGCGACAGCAGTCCGCAGATCAAATTCTCTGTTGCCTGTAGCTGTCTGTTGGTGGCGTCGTCGCAAGGCGCGATGTGTCCTCCAGCCGGTCGATCGGTTGTGGAGAGGTCGCGTTCTTGAGCTCTGCTAGTTGTAGGCGTAGCTGATCCACCTCGGCTTTCAGGATCTCCATGTCGCTGACGACTGATTGGTATGCGGCGTCCTTGGCTTCGTCATCCAGCCTTCGGAAAGCTTCGATGGAACGTTCCGCCATCTTGGAGTTACCTTGAAACCTTGGCCGTCCAGGCGACAGTGGTTGGTGGAGACCTGGTCGAAGTGAGCGCCTTCCCCACATAGATTGTTAGCGTGAATTTCCTGAAGACCCGGGTCCCTGTTCGGGCGCCATATGTGACGATTCGTTGTGGTCGTCAAGAGAAAAGGGCTCCGAGCTCAGGAAAGACACGTCAACCTCCGAGAGTTCATGCAGAACTTCTATTTTCTTTTTTATTTGATCTCCTTCTCCTCGCGCTCGCACGCGCGACACCGGAGCTCGCACGAGCCGCACGAGTCGTCTTTTACGGCTCGTCGGGGCTTGATAGGTTTTGAATAACCTGTATACTTTTTTCTGCATTAAGTACAAACTAGTCATATCACATTTAGATGTAACACCCCAGACAAGGAAACAATAGTGGAGTCGCAAATCAACAGTAGATAAGTAGAGCTGACGTTTTAGCCATATTGGTAGTAAGGCACGACATCTTTTCAGCATACCAATAGACTGTGCAATGTTACGCTTCACAAAATTTACATGACATGTCCAGCGAAGGTTTTCATGAACATTTATACCCAAGAATTTGTATTCGTTAACCCTTTCTAGTGACCGTGCTGAAATACTATTTCGGTAGTAAGGTTTACTGGTCTAATAATTGAAAAAAAGAACAATATATTTTGTTTTGTTAACATTTAGAAGCAGTTGATTCACATCAAGCCACTTCGATAAGTTTCTTAACCATGCGTTTGTGACAGGAATAAGAGATGATAGGTCCGTGGATGAAACAAAAAACACTCGTGTCATCGGCGTAAAGTACTATGTCTGGGGTTTGGGGGATAGCAACAATGTCACTGGTATAATGAAGGAATAGTATAGGTCCTAATATAGATCCTTGCGGGACACCGAATTTTATATATTCAGTGTCTGATGCTATACTATTAGCTACCACACAGTGAATACGATTTGATAGATAACTGCGCCACCATTTAAGCGAAAGGCTTCTTATTCCGTAGTGTGGCAGTTTAACGAATACAATAATATGTCTGGTAGAGTCCAAAGCTTTGTTAAAATCTTTGAAGATGCCTATAGTGTAGGGTTGATTTTCTATATTGCTGATAAGTTTTCCTCGGATGTTAAGTAAAGCTGACTCAGTCGATTTAACTCTCTGAAATCCAGATTGGTATACAGAGATTAGTTGGTATTTATGAAAATGATTAATTATTCGGGAATTTATTACTTTGTCTAGTATTTCTGAAAAAAGTGGGAGTATTGATATCGGCCTGTAATTACTGATACTATCAACAGCACCACCTTTGTGCAAAACAGTAATTCTAGCAATATTCATTTTTTCGGGAAAGATTCCAGTAGGTAAGACCAAGTTGGTTATGTGGCAGACTACGTCAGATAATAAATTTGAAACAGCTTGAGTTGGCGCCTCTTTTATTTCATCATAACCGCTGAAACAACTATTTTTAATATCACTTATTAGGCTGACAATTTCTGGGGGGTTGTAGGGTGAAGAAACATAGTATGCGTGAGATTGTGCTTTATGTACCTTTCAGATTTTTCAGTGGTCGTTTGATCGGAGGCTCCAAAGGTTAAAAAATGCCGATTAAACTCGTCAGCAAAAGCCTTTCCGCTTAGTTTCATCGCCTATTCCTGTTTTAGTTGGTACACTTTTACGTGTGCTCTGCAATAGGCCTTTGATAGTATGCCAAGTTTTCTGAGGAACAGAGCAAATGTCTGCGAACCTATCTGTATATTAGCAAATACGAGTTTTCTCGATATCAGCACCTAATTTGTTTCTAACTTCTTTGAAGTGTTGCAAAATAGATAAATCTTTGCTTAATATAAATGAAGGATATAGTTTGTTTTATGCCTTAATTATTTGCAATAAGTCTGATGTTATCCACGATTTTCTTATTTTTTGCTTTTTCATTATTACGACAGGGAATTCTCAATCATAAAAGCTGATAATTTTGTTCAGGAAAAAATCGTACGCATCATTGGGATTTACCCTCTGTAATATTGTACTCCAGTCCACTGAAGCTACAAGTTGCCAAAAGTGCTCAATTTTTTTCTCGGTAATGATTCGCGCAGAAGTGTTTGTATTAATTTATCTGGCAGTATGTGACAAACTTTTTAGAATAAAACAAGACAGTGATAAATGATAATTTATATCACTTATGAGTACACCTGCCTCAGTATCGTTTTTATAACAGCTCGTTAAAGATATGTCAATTAGCGTTTCACTAGAATCGGTCATTCGAGTGGGTATATAAATTATATCCGAGAAACCATGTTAGTGTATAATATAAATAAATTTAGTAACAACATTAGATTTTGCAAAATGTTAATATTGAAGTCGCCCAAAACTACGACAGGTATTTTGAATGTCGAAAAGAATTCTAGCATAGGCTCAACAAAACGAAAGAACTTATCTAATGACCCAGAGGGAGTCCGATGGATGACACCAAACACAAACACGTGTGATTTCACAAAAAGCGATTCAAAGTTTTGATTAATAATGGTGTACGCAGTGATGACCTCGCAAACAAAATGGTTCTTTATATAAACGGCAAAACCACCGCCTTTTTTATTTGTTCTATATACGGCTTCGCATTGGTAACCTTCGAATTGTACCACATCATCGCTACTAGTAGACCACGTCTCAATGAAAGCCATTGCATCAGATTCATGGTTTAGATACTGACGTAATCTTCTTTGTTTTGAGGCTTACACGTATTTAATTGATAAAAGGAAAGGGAGGCAGGTTGCTTATGCCTCAGATCTGAAGCTACGAAAAGACCCCTTATTATTATAGCGACAGTGATCCACCAGGTCCACCATTCACAGCAACAAACACGGCGTCTAGCTTCATACCCGATAGCAATTGCACGCTCGCCCGGGGCTTTGCGAACGAACAACTGGCCGTTCTCTTGCCAAGCCAACTGGTATTGTTTTTCTTCAGCCTTCACCCTCACCATCCAGAGTAGCGTATTGTTGTGTGGTGTCAGATTGTCCAGAAAGTACACGCTGGATTCAGCGTTCTTCAGATGTTGCTTTTTTGCCATCCACTGGCCACGTGAAGTGCTTGACACGAAGCGAACGAGCGCAGCGGGTGCCTTGCCTGGTTTTGGAAACAATCTGTGAGGTCCTTCTACCTCGTTTTGAAATAGTTATGCTGGCAGTTCCAGTTTACCTGCTAGTCCATTTAGTTTAGGGAAAAGGTTTTCATTGACAGTTTGTGGCAGACCATGTATGTCCAGGTTTTGTCGCCTCTTGTATTGCTCGAGATTGTTAACGTGCTGTCTTAGCATCTGAACCTCTTAACTAGCATTGTCAGCCTCGATTTTTTTTTCTTTTCTTTAATGTTGCAATTTCAGCTGATTGGCGTTTCATCTCATTTCGCTCCTGGTCGTACTGCTCAGACATATGCTGAACTTACTGTTCTAGATTATTGAGAGTCTGCTTCATCAGCATCAATTCGTCTACTTTGCACCCGATTGCCGGAAGTTCTGCTAGTTTTTTGTTGATTTCTGTCAGCACCTCCTCAAATGCAGTTTCTTGTTTGGGTTTCTGCCTTACGGTTGCGATTAGGCTGGGCGCTTTGGCCCCACGAGCATCCAAGATTTCGCATGTTTGGCATTTCCATTTACAGTTCTTCGCGTCCCCCTTGGCCTTGTAGACTGTGTTGGTAACACCGGAACATGTGCCTAAGTGGCATCCGTATTCACATACAGGACATGCCAGATACGCTCCGTTATCAGGCAGTGACGTTTTACAGACTAAACAGAGATCGTATTCATTCATTTCAAACTAAAATAGGAGAAGCACAGCACCTCGACATGAACAGTAACAGCGGCGGTGACGACGGCGCAGCAACTGTAGAACACGGTACACAGTGTAAATTGAACCAACCTGCGAATTTGAAGGTAACTGTTATGCTAGGCTGCCTTTGCCGCCGCCACCGTCGCGGAGCAAGTGGCTTGCAACTTGAACAACTTCGGCTTTTAACGGTGATGGGTGACGTATGCCACGTGCTGGCTTGTCGACCAATCAGCTGAACTGGCGTTGGGACGATGATGACGATGTGATATCGGCGTTGATACCAGGGCAGCGCTTCAGCAGAATCGCAAGCTGGCATTTCGATGTCCTTTTGGTGTTGGAACTAGGGCAGAGCTGCGAATTTGAAGATAACTGTAATGCTAGGGTGTTTTCGCCGCCACCACCGCCGCTGAGGAATTCGTATGTTATCTGTTTTGGCTGTGTTGTTTTCCTTTAATCTTTTTCACTAATAAAACTTTAGTTGCGAGTACAGCTTTGTCCTGTCGTGTGTGTTCCTTCACTTCATCCTCATTGTTTGAGCCGTGGTCATCGTGTATAATTAAACTACTTTAAAAGTCTAAATTTACAGTATTTTTTCTGCATTGCCTACACTCATCGAGTAGATTGATAAATCGATCTGCCATGTTTCCTTTTTTCTAAGGTGCGGTGATTCAAATTAAAATATGTTATTTATTTAGTAAAAATAAGAGTTTCTATTATTTTGCTATGTTGGACTTAGGTGAGTTCGTGACATGACGGTGTGTGACTTCTGAATTCTGTCTGTTAAGTTCAAAAAGTTACGATGAGCAACTTTATGAACTTGGATGAGTTTAGATGCAATGTTGAGTTATTTGATGAATCTGGGGACGGTGGTGATATGATTGAAGCGAGTCTTTTTTGCAGCTGAACTGCGTGACGTGGAGGGTGATGGGTTTTTGGTGAGGTTGGGCTCTGCAATGCTAAGGGCTCTGGGTTTGTGCGTATGTGGTGTACTTTCTGATGTGAACGCAAATAGTTAGGTAGATCAGGAATCTCAAACACGCGGCTCGCGTCTCTCTAGGACAGGGGTGGCCAGGCTGACCCGGCCTAAGAGCCGCAAACAAAACAACGAAACTTCTAAGTTTGTTAAGAGCAATAAACAAAACTCGAACTACTTTCAATATATCCGAGTCAAAAGCAGTACAACTGTACGTAAGGTAGCAGTAGCACAAGACTATCTAACTGCAGCCTGTCTTTTGATTCAAAATGCGTTCCATATCTTTTTTTTTGGGGTTGTGTTCGCGTGACGGGGAGAGAGGCGGGGCAATGGGGGAGGGGGGGGGGCTGGGTGAGGGGAGGGAGCCGCGATCCGCACTTTAACACGCGAAGACCCACATGCGGCTCGCGAGCCGCAGGTTGGCCACCCCTGGTCAAGGAAGTGGCCCGCAAGCATCATTATAGCTATGCTTATATAACGTAATCGGATGGCTTGCACTATTGTGTTTTTTTTTTGCTTTGTGTTTTAATTTAATTTCTGCTTCTCAGCTTTTTTTTTATTATAAAACCACCAGTATGGCAATATACTTTTTGGTAAATTACCCAGGCTCAAGGGTAGTACGTGAGTGTAGTTATATGTGCTGTGCATACTACCTTCTACAGCAGTAACTTCTAAAGTAAAAATTCAATACAAAGGGCACTTCACATGCACATTCATCAAAGCCTTAATTTGGTTATTTACTTCAAGTATTTTAACAAAATGTATCAAGGTATATTCTGCTTCTAGGCTGCAAGTGGGAGCTATTTGCTCAAGGACGCACCTTGGCTACACGAACTCTGTCTCGGCAGGATTAGATCTCAAAGATAAAGCTACAAGCTCAGGATTTTAACATTCAGAAAATATCACCATTAAAATACGAGTATTTTTCAGATTTCTACTGCAGATATCGTCAGGGAAGCAAGAACTGTCGTATGAAAATATTGTTTTTTTTTTGTATACAAGAAGCTGGATTGACTTTTGTGTGAATGGAGCAACTGGAACGACACTCTGCTTTCTTTCTTGTTCTACTAAAAATGCCAGCACGATGGTGGGGCGGTGACAGTTTAATTTTTGTTGTCACATCATGCAAGGTCCCAAATAGTCATATAAACAAATTAAAGCTAAACAATGAAAAAAAAAACTGCCAGTTTACATAAAGCACAAAGCACAAAATCTCCCCCGGCTTATGATGTCCCTTGCTCGGGCGGGCCATCTGGCGCCCACTCAAATGAGGGAGACCGCTGCGATAAATTGTACTCCTGGTCCACGTTCAAGACCGTTGGAGTGGTGCATAAATAACGATACACAAATACATGGTCAACATGGCAGCCAATCGAAAGTGGAATAAGGAAATAAAAAAACACGAAGAAATTGCTGCTGTCGTTATGCTGACTCTCGACCAAATGCGTTAGCATTTAGTGCAAGGGTTCTGACTCGGAGAAGGATAGGAATTCCATCTTTCAAGAGTTACTTTTTCTTAACGGTCGGCATACTGTTTTCTTGGAAGAGCCAGTCTTTAATCCCGGATGTCTACGGTTTCGCGCAAACGGCGTCGTTGCTGCGCCTCGGTTTTACGTTGTCGCATACGTTGCGCACACTGGGGAAACGAAACCTTGTGCCTATGCCCCGGCGCGTGGACAGTGGCGCATAATTGGAAGCTTGCAAACAAGCTAGAGTTTGTTACTTCAGCAGGTAGGTTATTCCAGTTTTTGGAAGTAGAAGGGAAAAATGAATACTGGAACACATTACGTGGCAAAGTACTCGTGTTGGCTTTGTATGCTGGATTGGGCAGAAAATTCTACTCGCTTCTCCCGGTTAATGTTGATTATGCCACAAATTATCTGGCAGAGAAATTTCAGTAAGAGCATCTGGTACTAAGGTTTGGTCGGTGGTATCTCTCAAGTAAGTCGCTAACTGAGGCTAGGCCATTATATTGCCCAAAGCCAATCCCTTTCCTTTGTACTATTTTCAGCTATTGACGTAGCTAGATTTAAATTTTGATTCGATTGGGTTCCGTCGCAGGGTGCGGCCCTTGATCCCGCGCGAGGTGATTGACATGTACCACTCCTGCACGAGCGTGGCCTCCCGGGAGCCCCAGATCTGGGTGGGCAAGGACAAGGGCTTCACTTTCGACCACGTCTTCGACTGCCCCACCCACCAGCAGCGGGTCTACGACACCTGCGTCAAGGCACTGGCCGAAGGGTGAGACTTCCCTCCGGCTATGCTGCCTCTTGGCTGCTTGTTAGACGTTGTAGTGCCGCAGCTTTTGTGTCAACCAACGGGACGTTCTTGACCCGCTCGCAGGGTTAATGTCTCTCCAAAATATAAATAGCTGCGAGAGGTATCGCAGCCTCCGATGGTTTTGTCCTTTCTACTCCTTCATCCACCGGTCGATGTCGGCTCATCTTTGACAGCAGAACAACTTGAGATTTGGGGACGGAGCTTCCAACGTTAAATAGCAGACAATCCTAATTTATGCCTAATTCCGATCTGCTGAGCTGATCGGTTAATAGCAAACTACCAACTCTTTCCCTGTTAGCAGGCACCGTATGGTGTTTTCATTTATTTTCATCTGCAAATGATGCTTACTAGCAGACGATCCGCATTCTTCACTCACGTAAGCAGATGTCTAGAAACGCAATCTTCCAGACAAAAGGAAAATTGAATATCGCTCTCGCGGTGACCAAGATGGGGCCCTTTGAAGGAGCCTCTGACTTCAGCCAGGAGTTGGGACTCTGCGACGACAGCGGCCTCGTTATTTCAGGCCAAAACCTAACAGACTGCCCGAATCGCAACGTCTGACACCGTCCCGCCTTCTGCAACGTCATTTGTTGCCACTCCGGGACCACAGTGGATGCTTGGGTAGTGTAGGCTGCTAACGCCAGTCGAAGATGCGTTCCAGGCACCGCTCGGTTACATTACACAAACATTATACAATATAAATATAAATAGCACCCAGCATACAAAACAGTAAATATTAAAAAGACAGGGGTTGAATGGGCGACATCAGCGTGCAGAAATGTGGCCTAAAACATTATGCAATATATATATAGCACCCAGCATACAAAAGAATAACTATTAACAAGACAAAAAAAGAATTCAATCTATTTTGAAAAAAAAAGACAGTAGGGTGGTTTCATCTCCAATCATGCAAGAAAAAATGTTGGGTCTTCAAAAAATTTTGGATTATATATATGTTGTGGGCTAATTCTTCATTAAAACAAAATGGGCAGCGGTTTTGAAGAAAAAAATTGTTCTCGAGTTAGTATAATTTATTTGACCGAAAGCGGATTCTGAGATTTTGGCGATTGTCAGAGGTCGCACATTTGAGAGTTCCGCTACTCTTATATATAGGCCGCACAGCTATCCAACTTTTTTCACTTGCTTTATACTTTAGGTACAATTTTTTAATCACACCTGAAGCAAATATTTTTTTTAAATATTTTGTAAAACAAAAATGGGCAAACCTATTCCCTTTGACAAATATTTGCCGAACTTGAGTTAATATAACTTTTGTTTTGTTCAACGTTTTGGCATAAACAGCACATCGAACGAAAGCTGAAAACATTGCCTTGTTCGGAAAAATATAATCGGTATTGTCAATCATGTGTAATACAGTGAAACAAACCTCTGATGAATAGAGGAATCGCTAAAAGTACAAAATTAAAAAAATCAATTTTCTAAAAAAAAGCATTTTTAATTTTTTTAAGTTTTTTGTACGGAAACCTTTTAACATAGTCTTGAAACGTTGATAAAAATTAGAGTGGGTATTTTGTTTTTTGATGTAATGCCAAGCGTTTAAAAACATTATATTATACGGTTTGCTATGCAATGACAATCTCAATCATTACCGATTGTTTTGCGTGGTTATCTGTTATTTGTAGAGATCCGACTTATTGTATTTATTGACTGAAATTTCGCATATATTTAAGCAGAATTGATACATGAAAGGTACGTTTAATATAAGATATGGACATTTATTGGCGCAATTCAACATTAAATACTTAAAAACAATCTGAACAGAAATTTCTTAGCAGAAAATATTTCTGAAACTTGGCACAGCCGCATTCACAAATATATAAGTACAACATTTTCAAGGTTTTGTAAAGACTGCTAACGTGAAAAACAAAAAAGAACCCTGTGAAACCACTGACAGGTCGATAACGTCGATCTACAGAACGAGGAGAAGTAAAAGTTAACTAACATTGCCGCTTCTCCCCACGCGCTAAGGCCATTGACAATCGACTAGTTATTTTTCTAATCTTAATATTTCTTTCAAATGAGAACTTGTGCAGGGGAAATGAAAGTATGGACACTAACACGGACAATACAAAAACCTCAAAAACATTCATTGGGAACAGTCTGGTAGATTGGCTAACACTTCACTTTCACAGTTTTGCGTATTTTTCAATTACCAAGTTAACAGACCCGCCTTCGTTCTCAACCTTGACCCACAAAGGGCATGCCTGATTGCCTTTCACGGGGCTTACAGCGTTCCAGTCTTTTTTTTAAGTTACGAAAGTTTTTCAGGCCAGTAGCATTAGTTTTTAAAAGTACGAATTTAAGTACTTTTGCGGCAACTACCCGAAAAAGTCCTCCGCACATCCGATTGTTTCCGGTTCCGATGATCTGAAGTTGAGTAGGCATGCCTGGTGTTTGAGCACTGCATCCACGCCATCACATTCACATTTGACATGTCCTGTAGCAGAAAAAATCCACTTGGTCACTTCATTTCTTTTCGCCATCTCGTGCAGCTGGAACCTATACGTAAAATGGCTTGATGCTCCGTCGGATAAGTAGATTAGTTCTAGAAGCACGGGAATATTTTCTTCAAGCCAATCTTCAATTGCACTTAGGGAGAAAAATGCGTGTGCTGTATCATGTACGATGTCGTCACTGATGACTCCAAAGCTGTAAGTCTTCTGCTGTGTTGTTGCAACGCAGGTGAAGATAGAAACCATTTGATTTTTCTAATGAAAACCTTGTACGGCTCGAGGAAGAACAACACTCCAGTATTCTGCCAAGCCAAATGGAACACAGCAGTACGCGGCTTAATCTCGCTTTTTTCGAAGCATATTGCAAGTCTCTGGGCTTGACGGATGATCAAGTGGGGAATGTACTTCGTTGCCCGTTTTCTTATTTCGTTAAAAAATGCATTACCTTCCAAATTTTTCTTAATCAATTCACCGGATTCCCATATTGCCAGCTCCACTTAGTCTTCTTCATTGATTGATAACGATTCTAGAGTTAAACCATCTTTTTTCGGACACGATTTACAGTTTAGCAGAAGACACTCCTCCGAAGGGTTTTTGCACAGGAAAGATTTTGACATGTTCTAGACTCAAATTTTTTCCTCCTCTGTTTGATATTGCCGCCAAACAAAGGGCGAGGTTCGCACGATAAATGCAAACGCACTCTTCGTGCACGGGACGTTTCATGACCCGTTTTGGTCACAGGGCGTAAAACTTTGTCAACCCAAGCTTGATTTCTGGATGAGATGTCTTCATTTTATTTGTACATCTCACGGACAGACATTGTTAAAAAACTTTTTGCAACAAATATCTGTTGTCCGTCTGAGTACAACGTCACAACATCTTTTGTATTGGGGCTTGCCCTTGTACAGTCTTTGTCATCGAACGTATGGTGGCCCAGTACGAGGGCCACATCGTTTTTGTTGAAGGGATGGCCTTGATAGGCGTCGTCGATCGCCCACACACCGTTTTCAGCTTTAAGCTTTCTTGATCTGTCCAGAAGATAAGTTCTTACTTGGGGAATTAGAGACATAACGTTTTTTTTTTTGTGAAACTGGAGGGTTGCAGAGTCAGAATTCGGCACTTTTTTGTACGGCCGAGCTGTTCACGTAAGCACATCGTATGTTGGATGCCCACTGAGAGCAGGACGAACAAGAATTCTGCAGTTCGGGGCTTTCTATTGTGTGATAAACCTCTTTAAGACGGCGGCCGATCTTCTTTGAGAAGTCTTTTGGTGCTTGTGTTAGCTTTCTTTCTACGTATTCATCTTGAAGATCTTTCTTCAGCGCGGACGGCAGTTTCAACGGTGTCACACTTACGTTTGCTGCGCGAATAACTTCCTTCACGTCTTCGATCATGGCTTGCTCCTCCTCAACTGAGGCGTCGCTCAGTGAAAATCTCCTCGGCTCCTTGACCAAGTCTTGCAGGTCGCGCTTGAACATTGCAAAGAAGTTCTTGCAAATGCTGTCATCCCCGTTGACAGATGCCGCTTGTTCAGCTGGAAGTAGCTGCTTTAGCAATTCGAAGTCCAGATCAGGCACTTCGCGGAAATTGCGCTGGTATTCAATTTTACTTTTGTGTCTTCTGGCATAATCAGTGCAAAACAGTCTACTTTTACTGATGGTGCCTGCCATCGTCCCTTCTTTGGTGCCAGAAATGACCACCTCAGCTGACTGCGTGGCTGAGCTTTGAGAAAAGGAAAAAGGCTGTATGTTTTTGGCTCTGAGCTGCCAGAACGCCACCGCCAGCATGACCAGCTCAACATATGGAGAGATATAATGCTTTGAGGAGAGAGAGAACCGAGTAATATTATTCGGTCCAGAATGGCTCTAGGTCACCGCCGGTTGGGAGATAAGAGGTAGAAAAGGGATAAGGAGGCAGAATGAGAAGCCGCCGCAACCCCAGCGGGTAGGCCCGCCATTAGAGGAATATAAGTGTTTTAACTTCACCGGCTCGACGGACCGGCCAACTCTTATTTGGTAAATGTACAACACCGCCACTATCCCTCTCCGTGTGTTTGCTTTAGCTGTCAGCCACCTCTCAGCGGCTCGGAGCTGTTGCGACATGAGAAAGGAACTTTGCCTGTGCAGTGTCCACGGGGGGCTGTCTGTGGCAAAGGCATCGGCAAGCAAATTACATTGCCAAATGGACAGCGGGATAACGCCGTCACGTAAAACAAAGTAAATGTGAAGGCCTACACATATGCACCGTATTTTAAGCAACTGTCAAGGTCTAGCGGCCGCTCCCTCGGAGACATTGAGAGGGGAAGGTCACCGAGGCGCGCTCAAAGGCGTCGACCTCAAAGCGTCGCCAGACCGAGGCGTTGTGAACCCCGGTAGACTCTACGAACACGTTGGCTATACTCCGTTCACCCGTAAGCTGACAGTGCAGTGGGAGCTGCGTGCTCGTTGGGGCAGTCAACTGTCTGCCTTGCACCGCCTGATGATCCCCTCCTCCGCGCACTCACGCGCGGAGCGCAAAGTCAAGCGATAAGAGGCAAGCCATTAATTGGTCCGTCGAACACATAGCTTCCGCCGCACTGTCGGCTTAGTGTTGAACGGAGTATAGACGCACGGGAATCCGTTAAGGATAGGGTGCATGTGTGGGTAAGCTTTAAGCCGTTTCTCTTTCTAAAAATGCAGCCTCTTTTGGTGTCATGTAACCGCAAAAATAATCATCACTTGAATTTTTATAATCAACATGAAACCTCACTACTTAAAAACAATCCAATTAGATTACTACTACTTAAATAGGAATGCTTATAACGAGGTGAAATATGAAGAGAGCTTGAAAATGCTTTTTTTTTGTCTAGATATGTGGAGACGTGCAGAGTAAGGTTGCCGAAACACGCAGGACGCGTATGTTGTGTTTCGTTATACCAAGTTATGTTCTGCGTAATACACATAAACACAACACGCTGCTTACGTGTCATTTCTGCTACAAATACGTAAATACAAAAGGTCAGATGTCAACGAATAATCTATAGCCGTGTAAAACAATCAGTAACGTTCCAGATTGTCATGCATAGCAGAGTGGAACATATTATGTTTTTAAATGCATGGCGTTACATCAAAAAAAGAATACCCACTCTAGCTTTATCACCGTTTCAAGACTATGTTAAAAGGTTTCCGTAAAAGAAATGTAAAATGTTTTTTTCCAGAAAATTGACTTTGAATATTGTACTTTTAGCGATTTATCCTTTCTTCAGAGGTTTGTTTCACTGTATTATACTTGATTGACAATACCCATTATCTTCTTCTTCCGAATTAGGTAATGTCTTAAGCTTTCGTATAATGCGCTGTTTATGCCAAAAAGTTGAACAAAACGAAAGTTACAATCAGTCAAGTTCGGCAAATATTTGTCAAAGCGACTAGGTTTGACCATTTTTATTTTACGAAATATATCAAAAATATTTTTTCAGTTGTGATTAAAAAATTATTCCTAAAGTATAAAACAAGTGAAAAACGTTTGATAGCTGTGCGGATTATATATAAGCGTAGCGGGACTCTCAAATGTGCGACCTCTGACAATCGCCAAAATCTCAGAATCCGCTTTCGGTCAAATGAAATATAGTAACTCGAGAACACAATTTTTTCTTCAAAACCGCTTCCCATTTCGTTCTAATGAAGAAAAAGCTCACAACATATATTTTTTCCAGAATTTTTTGAAGACCAAACATTTTTTCTTGCATGATTTGAGGTGAAACCACCCAGTGGCTTTATCTAAAAAATAGTCTACGGAGTCTAAATTGGCAACATCAGCGGGCAGCTTGTTCCATTCAACAATGCTCCTTTGGAGACGAGTATTTCAATATGTCTAATCGTACTTGATAGTCCTGTATTGAACGTGCATGAGTGTTTAATCTACCTGAAAATGTAATGTATCTGGAAGTGTCGAAATCTAATTTACCCCGAACAATTAAAAATAGCATCTTTACTCTATCTATCCGCGCTCTTTCGCTTAATGTTAGCAGGTTAGCTTGTTGCAACATTTCTGAAGGGGAGGTTCGTGGCTCATATTTGTTGTAACCAAACCGTATTGCTTTTCTTTGTACACCTTCTAGCTTACTAATTTCAGTGAACCGGTCATAGACAAGCATTTGCATATTCCAAGATTGGCCTTAATATCGTCTTATATACTGTAAGCTTTGTGCTGGGGGAAGAATGTTTCAAGAGACGTTTCAGGGCCCAAAGCCGCGGGGTCGCTTTTGTTGTTATGTAATCTATGTGTTTGTTATATATTAATTTATTACTAAAATATAACTCCAAGTACTTATATTCTTCGACACGTTGAATAGGTTTACCATCAATGCAATAGGAAAACTACCGAGGAGTTTTTTTCCGCGCAATGGACATTGAAACAGTTGTTGAGGTTTTCAGCTTCCTTTAGCAATTATTTAAAACTGTTTCATTTTTATAGGACTTAATTCCTTTGTATAAAACGCAATCGTCTGCGAGTAATCTTATGTTGACATCTACATTCTAAGTGATAGCGTTGATATATAGTAGGAAAAAGTAAGGGCCCCAAGACACAGCCCTGGGACACGCCGGAGTTAACGAGAAGGGAATCAGAATTATAACCTTGAAAACAAACATACTGTTCTCTTAATTCTAAGTATGAGGTTGACCATTTCACTAATTCATTTGAGTTAAGTATGGTATTCAGTTTAAGGAGAAGCTTGTTGTGAGGAACTTTATCGAAATCTTTACTAAGATCTAGGAATAAAACATCCGCCTAACTTCTGCTATTCATTACTTTACCAAGATCCTGCGTTATATCTATCAGCTGGGTTACTGTAGAGAGGCCTCTTGTAAATCCATGCTGACTGGCCGCTAAGATATTTACCTTTTCAACGTAATCGAAAATGTGCTTAGAAATTATATGTTCTTACAGTTTATAACACCGACTCGTTCTAGATATGGGCCTATAGTTTGCAACATTTTTTCAATCGCCCGATTTAAAAACGGGTATAATTTTAGCTATTTTCCATTCTTTAGGAACAGCATTCCACTCTATTAATTTTCGGAATTTTATCAACAAATACTTATGTATCCACTCAAAGTAACGCACCAGAAAAGCATTTGGAATTAAATCTGGCCCCATCGACTTTTTTAGCGATCGACGTTAAGAAGCAAATTAAAGGTGCCTTCTTCTGTTAAAATAAGGTCATACAATTCTGGCAGAGCCTGATCAACAGTGTAATTTGGCAGCCATCCATCATCGCCAGTAAAAACAAATTTAAAATGTTCATTAAATCTGTCCGCTATCCTCTTGGTCTCTTCAATTATCTCATCGTTTATTTTAAATGCAGTACGAGCCTCTTGTTTGGCTGATAGATATTTCCAAAATGTCGCTTGAGACAATTTAAGGAATTTTCCTAGAGCTGTATTATGATAGCGAAACCTTGCCTCAGATACGTAACATATGTTTTAGTTCCCAGGACAGAGTTGTTACAGCTTGTTTTCTTATCTCTGATCCAGTGGCCTTGGCCCATTTACCAGCACGTGCAATCCTAAGTTTTAGATGTATTAGTTCCCGATTAATCCAAGGCTGCTCGCGCTTAATATTCTTAATTTTGTGTGGGACAAAATTAGTTCGACACATATCCAGATTAGTTTTAAAATGATGTCAAAGCTCATATACATTAGCGTAACAATACTCTGAGTGATCAGAACTTCTCAAGGGACCAATTCAATGTATCTATAATACTAACGTCATCCGCACTATTGGAATCAAGCACCTTAGTCTTCATAACTTGAGGTCTGGATAGGTAACTTGAGGCGTAACTTGAGAAAAATTAAAACCGGCTCGGGAACTGTCACGATTTGGCCGTATGCTAGTTTGTTGAAGTTGTAGCGTGGATTTCTGCGAAAAATGAAGTATTCATAGACATATTTTTGCTCGAGTATTCTAAAAAAAACCCGACTTGTTCGCAGTTGGGTTTAAATGATGTTACATATGTATGGTAACACCTAACATTAGATGCTGATTGTCATGAAAGAAACGCAGATAATAAGTTTCTAGATAACATTTAAAGAAGTATAACAGTCCTTTTACGTTCGCTTAATATTGGTGATCTCAAACCCTCGACGTTGCTAACCTGCTAAAAGCGAATTGCTTTGGTTTTCAAACATGATGCCTCATTCATGATGTCCTTTTCCGTGATGCGAAGTAACGAGCAATAACAAGAATATCAGACACCCCGTAAGTTGTTGAAAGGGGGGGGGAATTGAGGATAGTCGGAGTACTGGCTGCACCTGAAAACGTTATGGTTGGCTGTGCGTTGTGCGAGGTGTTTTGCCCGAGCGCGCGGGGCAGCGCACAATGCATGAAGGCGTCTCGTATCTGCTGCAGGATGATCTTCTACACGTGGTGCCATCGTGCGATGCCACCATATGCATCATAACGGTGCCATGGGCGTCAAAACAAGTGGCACGCAATAACCGATCTCACCAGCCAGTGTGACTACGCCACTGTTGCCGTGATGCATCGAGGGTACTTCAGTCTTTCAGCACGTGCGGCAACCTCGCTGTAGCTCTGCACGAGTAGAGCGCGAGAATGCCCAAGCCCTCTCCTGCACTGTCGTCTACCTCCTGTGAACTAAACATATGGCGGCGTTACGCATGCGCCGAACGCTTAGTGCGATCGGTCTATTGATTTTCTGCTCGACACACCTTCCCTTATAGCTACCATATCGGTGCCTTACCCCTCCTTAAATATTGCGTGGATATCCGAATTATTCTATTGGTAGTCAGAGGCAAAGTAATTTAGGTACCGAAGGTAAGACACCTTGCTCTTACAACACCACTAGGTCGTAGTTCGTTCAAACAAATTAGTGAACGGAAAATAAAAATTAGCATCCAAAAATAATCATTTTAATAGTAAACCCAACTTTGTACATGCAGTTGGTAAATATTTGTGATTAACTTATTGACAAGTTTGAACGCAAGCCTACATTGTCTGAGCAACAAGAATAGCAAAGGCATCTGACACCGATAACGATTTTATCAGGATCCATAAATTATAAGAGTTCTATGAGGCACAGAGTTGGTAGATTAGAACGTTGCGGGCTCTGTCGGTATGTGCTGTGCAACAAAAAGACGAGACGCGATTAAAAATGAATGTACCATACCATAGTATGCACGAAGCTTTCGATCGATAAAATATCCACCAGGTAGCTATTTTCAGTGAAATATTTTTTGTAAACGGCGATATACATAAGGACAGACAGTTCCGAAATAGTTTAATTGACAACAAATTGGTTATCATTATGAATAAGTTTGCAATTTCTTCGCGAAACAAAATACACACCGACGGCAGTATGCGTGTATGTAATTAATAATTGGCGCCCAAATAAACGTCGCTGCAGATGCTCACTTGGTACTTGCACGAAGTTGTCCCGGGTACTTGAAACGAAATGTGCTCACTGGAAGAGTACTTCATGAAATTCAGGATGATGCGCCCTTGTGTCCCAACAAAGCGCACTTTCCTCGAGTGCTCGGCATACGGGGAAGAAGTGGATGTGAAAGAAAAGGAAAAAAACAACTTGTGTTTGCTGGTCGACATGACGATAGCGACCGTGGTGGGGCTGTAGAAGTCGCGCACCCCGTGTAATGGCGCGGATTGCCAAGTTCCTGGCACGGCCGCGGGGGGGGGGGGAGGGGCTAGCAAACGCTCGTTCTGTAGTCGCCCTCTTTCGCCACTAACCGGTCGACGCCTGCTCGTCTTTCTCGCCTTCTCTACGCACAAACGACCGTTGGTGGCAAATTGGAGCATTAGTGTGCGGCTCCGGCAATGTTCTGCACCAGTGGCTAGGGCACTAAACGTGCAAGGTGCGCTCCAAGCACCACACTCTTTACTGCGTATTTTGCGCGCGAGGTGATCCGCACCGCCTACAACTCGTTGACTGTAGCGCGCACGCGATGTTTGCTCGCAGGTGACGTCGCACAGTGCTCGATATGTATACTCGATGGTGCCGAACGTATGGAACGCGAGGCTCGGCATCGAGGCCACCTTGGTGGCCACTCGTGTGACCTTGGGGCAAGCCACATATTTGGCGGTGCTCTATGCCAAATATGGAATGCTAGCCGGGCACCACTGGCTAGTAGGCTGCCTCCTAAACATTCCCTACGGTGCAACCTCAAAAGCGTGACGCGTTTGTCTCGCAACTTTTTTGATAAATGAGCCTCCTTAAAATACGCTGCCCTATCTAAGCGTACATATTAGGGACTTTTAGCAGACCGTGTTTACCCCTCCGCTAGCCCTCCGCTACGAAGAAACCGCCACTGCGCCTGCGCGCCGATGGCCTTCGCTGTAGAGTTCCGGGTAGCGGAGGGGCTGAGCGGAGCGGGAAACACGGTCTACTATAACTCGCTATTGTTAGGAATATGGTATGGGACTATCACTTCCATTTGAGCGCCTTGAAAAGCAGTTTCAGTATAAGTAAATGCGGCGCTTTTTTTCTCCAGAACCCCCATGCGTATATCGGACGGTTCTCTCAACACGAGCGCCGGGGGATGCAAATGCCGGAGAGCAGCTTTTTGGGGCGCAACTCGACTGCCTCCCGAAGTTCCGCTCTGGCATTCGGACCTGCGGCTACCGTTCATCTTCTAGATTTGTTTTGCACGTGTGCTCTTGGAAATGTGGTGTAGCTTTTTGGGCTTTCTCAATGCTCTGGTGACACGAGTGTGCAATGTGTGATTATCTGTTGCAGATGCTTCGACGGCTACAATGCCACGGTCCTTGCCTACGGACAGGTGCGTAGGCCTTTTGCTTCGTCTAGCACCGCCAGAAAAGAACGAGAGAGTTGTCTCAGCTAGATTTGATCCCAAAGAATTGCCATTATGTACATTTTTGAGGCGGTCCTCATTGAGTTGATGCTCGATGACGAATAAGAGTTCCTTTTCGCAACACGAGAAAGCTGTTTCGACTCTATTTCTGATGAAAAGTGAAGTCAACGCTACGTACCGACGGGGTCAGCGAAGAAGTGGCAAAAGCTTGACATTTGCAATGTTTGTTGCCTTTCTGCGCGACTCTTAGAATGGTCGATAATAATCTAGGGTTTAGAATGCCACTTTATTTTGTGCGTTTGTCTTCTGTCTGACTTACGATAAAGTGCTTCAGTTTCCAGCATAATATCGGGCAACACGCAGCGGTGGTGATACGATATGGCCATCAATGACAGTATAAAATGGCTTCAAATGCTACTTTCTTTGCTCACTTTTTCTTATTCTCTGCAAGCTCTCGAAACAATGGCACAGAGTAGTCTATTGGCTGGAGTTGAGAACTGGTAATTGAGTTCAGTCTTGGAGGTTGCCCGGTTCGCTGAGTTTGCATACTTCTGAACAAACTTGGGAGTTTTACCTCTTAAATAGTTTGGCTGGACTGTTGCACAAAAGTTTAAAGTTATTAAGAAAATAGGTTGTACGGTATCATGTTTCTGTAAAGCAACAACTCACATTTATAAAAGATAATAAACAAAATAAAATTTTTGAATGTACCAAAAAATGTTAATTCGGGAAAAATTTTGATTGGCACGGATTAGCCTAAAATTGGCTCGACACATTAATCTGAACTAGCGTAAAATACTGCGGAAGCTCCTACTTGGCTGAAGTGTCCACTTGAGTCGCCCAATGTTCCCAGAGCACCGAATTCCATTCTGTCCGCTTAGTGTGAAGTCAATCCCCGGAAAATTCAGTTCTGAATGGCCGGTTGAACCCTTGGTAGAAGTTATCAGTCAGCCATTTCGTAGATAGGCCTGAAAGAACAAAAAAGCGTGTTTAAAACCTTTCCGCATTATCATGGCTACGGTGAGGATGCACGGGTGGGAGAATCGACGAGTTAAGACAGAACAAAAGGTGCGTCGATTTTCTCTGGAAGTTTTTTTTTTTTTGTCAAGTAGCGGCTAATCAGGTTTGCAAAAGAATATCGCCGCCTCGTTTGCTCGCTCCGGTTGCGCTGGTGATGTGTTTCGAACTTGGCACCTCTGACATGAAGCCTAACTCTCCACTTGGATATGTTTTGAGGCGAGAGACAGACGAGACAGCGAGGAGCAAGTCACGCACCGCTCGCAACGAAGGAAAGATCTTTACTAAAAACAAACCAGCGTCGCCGCTGGCCAGGAATGTGAATTGAAGAGCTTACACGTGAAAGAATGCTACGCTGTACCGCACAGGGCAGTGCCATGTTGGGGAGTGCGACAGCTGCGGCGGAATTGGGTTCTTAAGCGAAGCTTGGGAGTTTCGGTACTCTGGGAACATTCAGCGACTTTAGCGTCTACTATTAACATTTCCCAAACTTGTCAATTCTGCAAATTATGGGTACCGTGCCCGAATTGACCGGGCCCCTGTCTAGATTAACCCAACTTTCGGTAAAAAGTGGGGTGGGCGCTTTCCATGTATTTATTTGACAATCGTTCCATTCAAATTTTAAATTTGGTCTGAGAGACGTATTGCTGACAACACCGAAAATGGGACTTGAGATGTCGTAATATACACGGCTACTTTGCAGATCACCCGTAAGTCATTTCCTTGATCTCTGTTTCGAATATTTGTTTGGCATCATGTTAGTAAACCAACTCAGATTACCGATAGTACGGCTGCTGCGTTGGATTTAGTTCTCTCCACTAACATAACCCTCTTACCAGGAATTAGCGATGGTTGCATTCTTCAACTTGCATACACCAATGTGTGTCTAGAAGAGAACTAATAGAAAGCTATTTCGTGATATATTTGTCGACGCAATGAATAACCAGTTGGCAACCTTCCTGGATGAGTTCCTGCTTCCTTTTTCAGAGCGTCCAAATGAAACTAATTGGAACTTGTTTAAAATAAACTCTAATTACTTTAGTTATTCTATCTTTTTTTTCTAAATCCCAGTGTCCTTGCTTTAATGTCGCACTGAAGCGTCTTACTAACAAGAACCGCTCTTTCCGCTCTGCCAAGCCATGCACCCTGTAGGGTTCTCGTCCGATTCCCCGGGCCCCTGTCTCCGGATGAACGTGACACAGCAACGCATAGCTCTCGGCAGAAGGGGTTTATTCCACTCACATTCTGCTGGGGGATTTCGGGATCGGGAGAGGGGATCGAGGAAGCCTGGAAGGGTGCGCCGCCACTGCTCGCTGCATGCCGATCGTCCCTGCGGTGCTAGTTCACACCACATCCTGGGGACGTTGCCGTCGAGGGTCAAATCCGGGGTCTAGGTCCGGACCATGTCACCGGGCCGTCGCCCGAGCCGACGTCCCGCCGCCAGCCGACCCGACGTCCCGGCCGCCACCACCGCGAACGTCCGTCGTGGCCCGTTCCCTGCGCACAGAGTCCCCCTTCCTACTTACCGTCGTCCGAGCTTTCCCCGTTGTTCCCGCCGTCACCGCGCACCAGACAGGCGGGAGCCTCCTGTCTCCCATCGTGGGTGGTCTCTCGCTGGAGCTCCCGTCCGGCTCTGCCGCGCAGCACGTGCAGGGCCTCGGGCGCCGACGCTGTCCGGGAGGGGGGTCCTATGATGTCCACCGCCGGCACCGCCAACGTCTTCAAGATGGGTCTCGAGGGAGGAGGTACTCGGGCACCAAGCTTCAGAGGCGCCGCCTTCGCCACGGCGGCATCCGAAAACGAGTCCTCAGGCGCCGGCGTCCGGTTGTCGACGAAGGGGGGCTGACAAGACCCCACACCATCCCCCCTCAAACCAAGGCCCGGGGGTCATGAAGGTCAGAAGTGGAGGTGGCGCAGATGACCCAAATACCGCACGGGAGCTCAGCTGAGTGTTGCCGATAATGGCGATCATCCTTGTTGATCGCGGCGAGGGTGCCAAACGAGGGAGCCCCCGGGGACCGTTCATTCGCCGGGAAGCTCGACCAGGTAACGCACAGTCCAGAAGCGGGCCCAGAGCACCACCGCTCACAGCGCGCACGGGCACTAAGTCGCACAGAATACACCAAAATTGAAAGTCCCTTCCACCCCAGTGTTCCAGACAGAAAAACAAACGCTAACAAATCGCGGCGCTGAATATCGCACAGCGTGACGAAACCAAATCTTCAGCTCAGTGGGCATGCCACAAGATACAAACGAAGCTCTTCGTTCTAAAACTATTAAGCGTACACTCATCAAGGTCGTCACGCTACATGTTCGAAAGACGTACCCAAAAATACAAACTAATCATCAAGTTCAAAAGCATGCAACAATACTCAACTATTATCGAAATGTTTAGTTATTAGACAACCATTGTTGTTATACAAAACAACCCAATTGCTTTCTACTTAAATGTTACATAATCTAAGAAAGCGCTAGCAAATCACTTCTCCGACAACAGAATTCACTTTCCTCACAGCTAAAATCACTTGTGATGAAAACACAAAACATCAACACAAAAGATAATCATCTGTACGTCACAAGCAGCTACAAATCCTACACCGTTCGCGAGGTGCGATACACAATAACCATACGAACAAAACCTGCCGGTAACAGTAGCAATTAACATTACGCACATTCACATAGACATCGTTCGCGACTCTTACGCCATATGCAAGCCACGACTACGCTACGTAGCATGCCGTCATCGGGTCGGATAACACCCCGAGAGGCCCGTGTCCCGCGGTACCGGCCATTGAGACCAGCACAAGGGGACAACGTTTTGATATGCCGGATGATGCGCCCAGCAAGTCTGTTTGGACGTCCTTTTTACAAGGCTTTGTCCGCAACATCTGGCCGTGTACCAGAAGTTGCCGCGTCACTGTTCGGGGATAATCTCCAAACAAGAGCGACGAGCGGGCAACGAGGGTACACACCGAAGTGTAGTGGAGTAACCACTGTGAGTGCCGGCCCTGCACAAGCTCGAAAGTTGCGATCAACGCATCGACGCACATTCAAGTTCTTCCCCGGCCAAGCCACAACACCGCATGACTGAAAAGTCTTCGTGCGACTGTCAAGGTCGGCCAGGATCGAGAAATGGAGGTACCTCATTTACGTGTCTCGCAACTCTTCTATTCTCAATCCAAGCAACGAGCCCTTGATGAACGCAGCAGGGTACGCACAAAGCCCGCCCCAGACCAAGTCAAAGCAGCGCATAACTCAAAGGTCTTCTTGCGACTGGAAATAATGGCCAGGTTCGAACAATGTAAGCACCCCGCACGCGCCTTTTATCTTCCGCGCTATAAGCGCGACACCGAAGTGCCATATAATCTAATCGGCCGATCTTGGAAATGGACCAGCTAATAAACTATATTTGCTTTGCATTAACCGTTTCCGCAGCGTCGAAGTGTTTACCGCATTTACCGCTTGCTTCCAACACCCGCTGGTCATTCATGCAAAAGCTGCAGTTTGTACAGCGACGGGCTGACCTAACGCACAACAGTTATAGGCCGCCGACGGCCATGCCGCTGCCATCATTTTTAGGCTTCCCGGGCATCCGCCGACGTGAACCGTACGTTTTCCCAGGCCTCCCGTGCAGCTGTACAGGATAAAACTATTAACAACTCG
Source organism: Ixodes ricinus (assembly GCA_037355805.1). Classification (NCBI taxonomy): domain Eukaryota; kingdom Metazoa; phylum Arthropoda; class Arachnida; order Ixodida; family Ixodidae; genus Ixodes; species Ixodes ricinus. Next base: position 27,525 of record JAZHYW010007269.1, on the reverse strand, counting down.
TCCCATTATCGCAAGACCGCCACCTCCTCCGTGAAGCTTTTCGCTACACGAGAACGGCTCCTTCCCCACCTAGCCGTCTTTCCCCCTTAACTCTAACCCGTTATCCCTCCGCACGCCCTCGCGTCCCAACACGTACACAAACACGGCGGAGAACCGGTACCATGCCCAGCGGCAACGCAGGGCACGTACTTTCCCGCCCCTTCTCCGGGCACGGGGACAACAACTCGAGAGTAATCTCCGCCCGAAGCGCAAACTCCGATATGGCGGTGTGAGGGTCCGGCAAAAACTGCACGCAATTAAGCGGGATCAACCTCACGACTCTACAGCCAGGGACGAACAGAAGATAACAATCGCGTCAACCTGGACCCCACGGAGCATTACACACAGCCACTGATAAGGTGGGCACGGAAACTCGGTGGCTCTCAGAATTCCGATGCATTCACACCAGGCATCGCGTATCCGGCAACACTTGGGGGATTAGTCCCAAGGTGTCACCTATGGCCGCAAGGTACTACATCAGTGCGGTCGAAACCACAAGAGCGCATATTGTACCCAAACGCTGTGGACGCACGGAATTCAAAACCGCGCCGACAGCTCAAAGAAGGCCAGCTGGGAGCGAGCGTGCAGTAAAACTAGAACGCAAGGCTCCCTTCGAACAAAATGCAGTTCGGGAATAATTTCTCAATGCAGTCCGTGCAACCGGCGTCCGCAATGGAAGTAGTATTGAGATACTCCCACAGCAAACTCTCTCTGACGCGAGCAATCGAAAACAGTCAATCCAAGATACTGCAACAATACGCGAACAAAGGCGGCTGCATGCGTCACATCGCGTAATAAATGAGCTGACATCTCACCCATCGGACGTGGACGGCCGGAGGCGTAGTTGGGGCGACAGAACACCCTACACTGCAGACCTCAAAAAGGGCGGGAATATCCACGCACACTGAACACTTGCGCGGCATCAAGAGGCTGAGGATAAACCTGTCAGCATCCGACGGCACAGCTAAACAGTGGATTAAGGCGCTCCGCGCCACAGGGGATAAACTCCTGGTTGATTGGGACAAAGGATTGTCAGCAAAGACAACGTCTAGGTCCGCGCTTCCTCATCAAGCAAACGATCATGTCGGATCTCGTGCGGCGTTGCTACAACGAGGATCGCCCCCAAAAGGAGTGCGGAAGCAGTGCCCCATTCCAACCGGAAACAGGCCAGGAATCGGAACTCTAGCCTGACTGTAAATCAGGCCCCACGTTGGGCGCCAATTATGTAGGGTTCTCGTCCGATTCCCCCGGGCCCCTGTCTCCGGATGAACGTGACACAGCAACGCATAACTCTCGGCAGAACGGGTTTATTCCACTCACACTCTGCTGGGGGTTTCGGGATTGGGAGAGGTACTCGAGGAAGCCTGGAGGGGTGCGCCGCCACTGTATGCCGCATGCCGAGCGTCCCTGCGGTGCTAGTCCACACCGCATCCTGGGGACGCGGCCGTCGAGGGTCGAATCCGGGGTCTAAGTCCGGACCATGTCACCGGGCCGTCGCCCGAACCGACGTCGCGGTCGGCACCACCGCGAACGTCCGTCGTGGCCCGTTCCCCGCGCAAGAGTCCCTTTCCTATTTCCCGTCGTCCGAGCTTTCCCCGCTGTCCCCGCCGTCACCGCGCACCAGACAGGCAGGAGCCTCCTGTCTCCCATCGTGGGCGGTCTCTCGCTGGAGCTCCCGTCCGGCTCTGCCGCGCAGCACGTGCAGGGCCTCGGGCGCCGACGCTGTCCGGGAGGGGGTCCTATGATGTCCACCGCCGGCACCGCCAACGTCTTCAAGATGGGTCCCGAGGGAGGAGGTACTCGGGCACCAAGCTTCAGAGGCGCCGCCTTCGCCACGGCGGCATCCGAAAACGAGTCCTCAGGCGCCGGCGTCCGGTTGTCGACGAAGGGGGGGGGGCTGACAAGACCCCACAACCCTCACTGCTCGTTGGGATGCTTACAAAGAAATTGTGGATCATTATCAGACAGCTGTGAAACAGGCCAAAACGACCTTACCTTCTATGCTATCTATCAGCACTAAGCAATTTCGGAATGTTTGCAACAGCCCCAATAATACTGTTCTTAAACTGACGGGATAACGGTGTAGATATTGTCGCGAATGGCAATTGATGGGGCGACGAAAATTGAAGCAAACTAAACGTTTAATGGGCAGACTTGTGCCCAAGACCAAATGGAAAAAGGCTAGCATCGCAGGCGTGGATGGCGGCGAAACAGCAGGATCGAACGCAGTGGCGAGTCTGATTCCAGCTCGCCACCCGGAGCCCTTATGCACACGCGAGTGCTTCTGGAACAATCGGCGGAGAAACTTCGGTGCCTAAAACATTCTCACCTCAGATAAGCAACAGAGTTCTCGACGTCTCAAAATAACGGCGCAAGTATGGGGTTGCACGCAAACACACGTCTGTTTGTGTGTAACCCCATACTTGCGCCGTTTTTTTTTTTCAGACAGATAACCAACTCGCCCAAGCTCACGTTTTGTCCAGGGTTCTCGAATTCACCAGAACGCAAAATTTACAGAAATAACAAAGCAGTATTTCCGCTGCCAGGAATCAAACCGAAGCCAGTAGCGTAAAAGACAAGCACAAAAAAAAATTGACCGCATCTCCACATGGGGATTGATGTTGACTGGGGCGAAGCTCTGGTGGTGCTTGTCTGCGTAGACGCTGAGCCGCAGCATGCTGAGCCTTTCGTTAGTTTTCAACCATGTCATAAAAAATGTGTGGTATGGAACGTGGTTATATACGTATTTGAGCATTGGACCACAGCGCCCTCTCGTCTATAAACGTTGAGACAATGCATGCAAAGTTTAACGCGATTATATACGCATTTGACCGCAGCACCCTCTCGTCTATAAACGTTGAGACAACGCATGCAAAGTTTAACGCGTTTATATACGCATTTGACCGCAGCGCCCTCTCCTGTATAGAAGTTGAGCAGCTACATTCAACGTTTTATTCATGACATCTCCAGCTCTTAAGTTACTACATCATATCAGAGACCCCTACTCGTCCTGCAGTGGTGGCCGAGTGGTTAAGGCGATGGATTTAAAATCCATTGAGGTCTCCCCGCTCAGGTTCGAATCCTGTCGACTGCGCAAACAAATTTTTTTTCACCTTTTTTTATTATTTTATCTTTTTTTCTGTCTTTTTTTTTTGTCCTACACGTGCACGTGAGCACGTGAGCTCAGAAGCAGGAGCACGAGCACCGGACGCCGGACGCTCGGACACTGGACGGACATACGGACATGGCTAGCCCCTAAGGAGCTTCGCTTTTAATAACCGTTCGGCGACGGACGCGCTTGCTCGGTGACACGCGTGGCAATATTCCCAGCGATCACTGTGCATCCTTGCTAAGATATTTTTGTGAAAGCGTTTTCTAGTGAATTGAATCTGCCCTACTTTCCTGTCTACAACTTCCTTCAATGTATCCTCTTGTTTTTGATTATGTCGGAAGTGTTGATGGGACATTTTTAGATAAGTGATCTAAAATTGGGAGCCGGGAATTGTCAGGGAAATCTAAATTGCCAGGAGAAATCGGGGAAATGTCAGGGATATTGTCAAAAAGCGAGCCTAGTCAGGGAAAATGAGTCGGAAACGCCATAGAGTACCCTGAGGAAAGACTTGAGAACTTGGAGGCAGAAAAATAGGCAATAAATACTGCGTAGAGCGGAGTGCGGGTTCTGCTCACCCGATGTAGAGTGTGCTACCCGATGCATAGGGAACAGCCGACGAATTCAGTCCAAGGCTTGGATTGGATTAAGGGCGCGACACTGAGCTAGATCCAGTTAGGGCTGCTAGATTTAGTAAGAAATGGAAAAATCGCAGACCTCGATCCAACCATCCAAGCCTTAAGGCGGGAGGCTGGTCTTTAAATGGTAAAATTTGGGTAAAATTCATTTAAATAAATGGCTTTTCTGGTATTTAGACATCCCCACCCAGCTCTGCGCAAAATATTATTGCTATATCTAATTTTAAATATGAAAGAAAAATATGAAGTCTTAATTTTCTATGAACATTCAATAGGGATACACATATTTCAAGGGCTTTTTTTCTCTTCACACTTTTTTCACAAGTACTAATGCCCTACAGGCGTTTTCTGAAGCTTGTCTTCGACAATATTAACACGTTTGGTGCCATCTTGATCAAGAAGAATGGAGCTGTACGGTGATGCTATTTTTATAGTCTTCAAACTGAAGAGATATATCCGATTTATTACTTTCTTAGATAATGAGAAACCATCTCTTTTACACTGTATTTACAATCGTTTTAGTAACCTAACCCTTTCAGTTAAGATCTATAATAGCATCACCGCACAAATTACACCTTTGTAAATGCAGCTGCATTTAAAATTTTTATAATTTACGAATAATTTTTTTCTAACGACCCGTAACAAAAGACCTAATCAAATTAGACTATCGTCGATAACTCGGGTTCTAGTAAATATATTCAATATCTGATTTCATATTTGAAATACGTGCGAGATGTGTTATACCAGTGTATAATATGATAACTATTTTTTTATAAATAAGAAAATTACTGTAATGCCCCACATCACCCTTTATGACGAAAGTATTCGAAAGTGTGCAACTGCCGGCCATGCTGTCATTCGGTTATTGACACGTTTTCATCAAGTTTCTGAAAGTGGCCTCTTCACTGACGTTGTCGGCGGCAAGGAAGTGCTTGTTTAATCCGGACTGGATGAACCTGAATATTTAGGAATATGCAAGTTGGATTAAGGCCGTGCAAAATGATCCTCGCAGTGCTCAATGCCTTCTGTTGTGATGGTCTTGCACAGGGGTGGCCAAGCTAACCCGGCCTAAGAGCCACAAACAAAACCATGCGTGAAACTTCCAAGAGCCGCCTGGAAAAGGAAAGGCATAAAATGGTGAACTTTCGTTGAGAGAAATAAATTAAACTTGAACTACTTTCCATCAATTCGAGTCAAAAGCAGTCCAACTGTAGGTAAGGTAGCTGTAGCACAAGACTACCAAACTGCAAGTTGTTTTTGAATATCAAACACGTTCGATTTCTCTTTCAAGGGAAGTGCTCGTGTGACCATGAGAGAGCGGGGGGGGAGGGAGGGGCGGTGGGGGTTTACTAGGAAGCCGCGAGCCGCACTTTTTCGCGCAAAGAGCCGCATGCAGCTCGCGAGCCCCAGCTTGGCCACCCCTGGTCTTGTATATATAACCGCCTCTACAGTGGTCAAGGAATTTCACCTGAAATTGTCATGGAAAATCTGGAAAAGTCGGCACATTTCAAGATAATAATTTGCTAGGCACCCTGAAAAATGTCCACAACAAGTGGTGTTTATAGTATAAGCTCTAAACTTCTTAAAAGTTCGAAAAGTTATCTAACGTTCCGAAGAAATCTCAAAACGCATTTGTCACCATCTCAATCCCCGACGTCCTTCTTTTTCTTTTATTGGGTTCCCTAGAAATTTTGTGCCGCTTCGTTTTCTATTTTTTAATGCGAATAGCATTCTTTGACTACTTCACGCACTTTTCGTCTATGTATCTATCTATCTATCTATCTATCTGGCTATCTAACCTCTTACGCCGCGGGTCGATAAATAAATAAAAAAGACCGGCGCCGGCTGGGATTCGAACCGTTGACCCTTTGATCAGCAGGCAGACGCGCTAACCACAGAGCTATGAAGGCAGTCATTCAACGCACTTAAACGGTTGTTTATATCTTTACCATAGGACGCGCTTTACAGCGGCTGTCACAGCCGGTGCGCGCGCGTTCCATGCACGAGGGCTCATTCCGCCTCGGAGGCTGAGCACGGCCGCTAGCTCACCCTCTCCCGCGCTCGGGAGAGGGTGATGTAGCGGCCGTGCTCAGCCTCACGAGAGCGGAATGAACCCTCGTGCATGGAACGCGCGCACCGGTAGCTGTGACAGCGCTGTAAAGCGCGTCCTATGGTAAAGATATAAACAACCGTTTAGAGTACTTTTGGTTGAGACTAGCTGAGACGCCAGAAAGTCTGGTCGGTACCATTTTGAGTGTTTGTGCGTATGGCGCGTGCTTTGCTCGCCTTCCTAAGTGACACAAACGCACGTGCTGGGCTGCGGAGATCGTGCGCAGGGCTGTGAAAGTGTCAACAAATTTAGAATCGCCTCAAGAGTGGGCTGGCGTATCTAGAGTGTGCCGGCCACCTGATGAACGCGCCTAACTCCGCACCGTTTGATGCTATTCGCATTAACGTAGATAATCATTCCCAAAGGATGGGTTCTGCTGATCTTTTTCTTTTGGTCTTTTCACCCTCCTCGGCTTGTGAATTCATTCCTTCTGGTATGATATCTACAAATTTTGGTAATCGAACATAGTTACAGTTGCGCACACAATGACAGGGACAGAGAAGAGGAACACGTAGACGACACACAAGCGCACACTTACAGCTCATGTATTAACGAAAGAGGAAAAAAAGTGGTACAGAGCGCGGAATCCGCTCGAGTGTTGGCACACAGGTACGAGGGACCACAGGCCCGAGGGGTCGAAGGGGACACGTAAAATTACCCATAGGGGAAAAAATTAAGAAGGCGATTTCCTTCTTTGTTAATAAAACAGACGGAAAGCTAACACATCGCTCGCCCATGCTTAGGATAATTAAGGCTTCAAAAATCTCTCTTGTGTGTTTTTTCTTGCTACCTGCCTATTATATTGGTTTTCGCTAAGGATGGCGTACAATTACAGGATTTGCAGTGCAGGGATAGATGGCCCCCCACCGTATACTTTAGAGAGAGATTGTGCTCTCGTAGCCGATCATTCACACACCGTCCAATCTGTCCAACATCGCTTTTGCCATATGAAAGGGGGATACTATATGGTACACTCAGGGAGGAGGGCACATATAGGTGCAAGTAATTCTTGTGGCACATTTGTCTTTTTTTTAATTGTTTACCTTAGCATGGAGTTTTTGACAAATTTGAGCCATCTTTGGGGAGCTGACATCACTAAAGGAACCCCGTACCGGCTAGCCACCTTTTTAGGATTGCGGGAAATTCTATGCATATATGGCACGACCACAATACTTTTTTTGACAAAAGTGGGCTTCGGCTTTGTAGCTCCCTTCAATCTCGTGGCCAATGTTCGCACTACCTCAGTCAGCACCTGGATTGCAAAGCAAGAGAATGTCAGCCTCTCAATTTGAGCTTCAAAACTACATTGTAGGGTATGAAATGTAGACATATTTAAGGCGCTTATAAGGCGTGACATAGCTTTACCCCTTTTGAGGACTTTGAAGTGAGACGACGTGTAGTTTAGGATGCCTTTCTTGGAGCGGGGGAAAAGGTCCAGCACATGTGATTGGGCAGCAGGGAAAGCGAAAGGTAAAAAAATTGCAAAACGTCCTGCCTTTGGCGTTTCACTGGCAAAGATAAACCTAAACCACCCTTTAATTATTCGTTAATACATGACTTGTGAGTGTGCGCTTGTCTGTCGTCTACGTCGTCCTCTTCTCTGTCCCTGTCCTTGTGTGCTCAACTGTAACTATGTTCAATATCTACCAACTCGCCCAACTGTCTTCTCTACTACATGTTGGTAATCTACGATACTTCAACTGTGTTGTTCGGTCCCGTGTACCACACTGTTATCAGAAGCCCTTGTTGCACTGCGGTTTTGATGACTTGGTAAGGCCCCTTGTACTGTGAAGCAAATCCTGGCAGGTCTTTCCGGATGAAGACAAAGTTACCCAGCCATAGGTTTGGAAGCTCAATATTGTGTCGCTTATCGAAATGCCGTTTCATCTGAATACCGATAGTTTTCTTGTTGAGCATCGGTCTTTCTGTGTTCCTTGATATCGATTCGTCCAGTAATCCCAAGCAGGCTGTAAGCAGGCAGCAGTGGAACTTTTCCCGAGATCCCGAAGAGGGGACTGCATCCCAACCCTGCCGTGTAGGACCGATTATGATGTGCTACACCAGCCTCAAGCGAACATTTCCAGCTGCCTGGAAAGTTGGGGTACATGTTCATATACTGTTTTATGTCTCAAATGGCGCGCTCCGCTAGGCCATTTGTCGAAGGATGGTAAGGTGCCGTGAATCACAGGGCTATCCCGCGGTCTCATCCTTTTAGTTTGTTGCTACGAAAGGCTGGTCTATTCTCCGAAACCACAACCTTTAGGTTGCGACACACTTCTCCGCTCAGCAAAGAGATCACGCTGTTAGCGTCTTCCCTACCTGCTTTTGCTGTCACCATTCGAGTGCGCTCGTCGATGCACAGTAGAAATGCTTGTGTCTTTTTCACACCTTCGCCCTCGATGAGATGATCTTGACAAGGTCGTGACACACGTCTTCGCACTCCTGGGTCCAGTCAAACTTTGTTTCCTTCTGAGTCAACTTGGTCAGGCATTGGCTTTTCGTAGCATAGTCCTGGATGAATGATCTGAAATGTCCTGCAAGGCCGAGAAACACATAAAGCGAGTGCACGTCGTAGGTCTTGGTAAGTTGGAGAATACGGGCAACTGACTTTGTTTCGTATTTTTCGTTGCTCAGTCAAGAACTCTGCCTATAAATAAATATTTTTTCTTTAAAAATGCACTTTTTTAAGTTGACTTTGAGGTTGGCCTCACAAATGGCGGACAAAACTTGTGCCAGATGCTCCTCATGTTCGGTCTTTGTCTTTGAGTATATGATGATATCATCAACATAGACATTCCAGAATCTTCCCAGGTAAGGCTCAAGGACGGCGTTCATCATCTCTTGGAACCAGCTGGGTGAATTTTTCCATTAAAGTGCTGGCGATTATATTCATAGATGTTGAATGGCGTTATAAACACTGAGAATTTCCTGGTGTCCTCTCGAAGAGGCACTTGCCAGAATCCTTTACATAGATGAATTCTAGAGAAGTACTTGCACCCTCCTGTTTCATCGATTATACTCTCGATTCGAGGCATTGGGAAAGGAATTAGTGACGTCTGTTGGACCACAGCTCGGTAGTCCGTGCAAAGGCGAAATGTTCGAGCTTCTTTTGAAGCGATGGTGATAGGAGAATCGAATGGAGAAACAGAAGGCCGTGTGATGCCATAATCCTGTAGCTTCTGTAGCTCTTGTTTTAGCCACGTCTTCTTTTCTCGCGTCAGGTTGTAAGGCTTTTCTTCACTACAGTTTTGTTTTCATCTTCAAACGGTACTTCAGACTTGGGAGTACACGGTGGATATCCCCCTACAAACACTAGTTCTGGATAGGTTTTAGACACCACGTCAGTTGACTTGATGGTGCTAAGAGGAGTGGTGGTACCTTCTGGGCCTGTCGAGAATCCAGGTGGTGGGCCAACAAAAACCGTGTCGTTCCAGTAAAGATTAAGCTTCAGTTGTTTCATGTATGGGCGTGACAAAAAGAAGATCATACTCCACTCCGTCGATTGCCAAGGCTTGGGTGTCTGCTGTGTGAGACTGGAACTTGAATGTCACGTTCACCCACTCGGAGTGTTGTCTTGTGTGGTCAACGTAGCTCCGAACAAAGACTTGCCTTCCTTTAAATATATGTCTTGGGGAGATCCTGTTTTTCTTGATAATAGAAATGGAAGCTTCCGTATCTACAAGAGCATGCGTTTGACTTACATTTACTGAAATCTGGATAAGTAGCAAACTTAGAGAAGTTAGACACACAGTTTCGATTTGGGTCTTAGGGTTAGACTGCGGACCCTTTTTTATTCGTTTTTGTGAGTTTTCGCTGTCGATGGCGGAGGTGGATTGGGACACTTGAGCATCCGTGAAGTGCACTCCAGACGAGTGAATTGGGGTCCGCAGAGCCTGTTCAGCCGCTTGTCTGCTCCACTGTTCACCTCTCCTGGGAACATAGGCTGTACCAAAGCTCGTCGTTGCTTGTCCGCGCCACTGGTCAGTTCTTTGAGGAGCAGTGGTTGGTGGTGCCGGAGCGCGAGAGTCCGCTGCCGCTGTGTTATCCGGGAGGGTAGAAAAATCTTGCAATGACTGCTGCAAGTCCTCGATGGTCTTGGGTGCTCGTACTTGCACTTGTCTTTTCAATTTTCGTGGTAACCCATAAGTGTCGAGCTTAATAATGGCGGATGAAGTTTAATAGGCTCAGCAAGCTGCAATAGCCTTCTCTTTTCAAAACAAAATACTCCAGAATAGTTCCAGACTCAGGCTTGAAATGCAATAGCATGGCTTGGTCACACCTTTCCACAGCATTTCCTTGCAGCGTAGTTAAGAAGTTGGATTTCCATTCGTTCCAAGGCTCGTCAGCGCGGTCAACCAAGAGTAACTCGTACCATTGCTTGGCTACTCCTCCAAAAAAAGGCGCATGTTTTGTTTGCGGTCTCGTTCTGAAGTCCAGAAATATTTTTTCGCAGGCATACTCGAAGAAAGCGATCCAACCTTCCCGACTCTTTGATTGTCTGTCGAAGATGTCTGGCTTCACCACCTCGTATCTGGCCCTTTTATTCTCCACGCTGAGCATTGACATTAAGCTTTGGATAATGATGTTTTGTTGTGACCATTTGCTGCTGTGGTGCATGAAACGCTTGGAGCACTGCTGCCCCGTCAGAAGCCGGAGACGCTTGTGGGACCGTAAGTGCCGGAGTCGCAACTCGCTGCAGCACAAGCTTGTGAAAGACAGCCTTTTGTCTGTTAATCTTGACTGACCCCTTATCCATCAACTCCTCCGAAAAATGGTACCTTTCTGGAGTACGAGTTCGATCAGCTCCGGTGATGTGTCATGCTCTGGCAGCTTCATGTCTGGTTCATCTTGAACTTGATATCGGTTGGAAACCACTCGGTCGAGGTCCGAGCAACAGAAAATTGCACCAACATGTTCTGAATCCTGCCGGCTGCGCCAAATTACGTATCATTCCAAAGAAATCTCAAAACTCATCCGTCACCATCTTAATCCCCGACGTTCTTCTTTTTCTTTTATTCGCACCCCCCCCCCCTAGATATTTCGCGCTGCTCCGTCTTCTATTTTTCTTTTGGTCTTCTTCAATTTACATTTTAAGTTTTTATTCGAAACCTTTTTGAACAGTCTCTTGACCTTTGCATTTTACCAAATGATAGGAAAATGGGAAGGGCCTTCTTACCTATCAACTCATTTCTTTCACGACTTCGGGATTAAAAAAAGCGCCAAAGACGAAGGACCAGACCAAGAAGTAGCACGGACGCAGCGCTGACTTACAACTGAGTTTATTGATCGCAAAATCAATCTCCATGGCTAGGAGTGGTGAACTGTGTGCCGAAAATAAATTGATATGAGTCACGTGCTCCACTGTTTTTCCTGCTGACGCTATCGTTAAAAAATACAGAGTTACCGATTAAAATCGAGAAACACTTGGCTATGGAACTTTTGTGCCATAACAAAGTTAGTAAACTTCAAATAAACCCTGTGTAGTTAAATGCCTATTTCAGGCTATCGATCATTATTTCTGGTTATTTGACTACTTAGCTGTTAGGTTACTTTGAAGTCGTTATTATTTGTCAATGTCTAACTACCGTAATATCTAGAGTAATCGCTCATCCCCTAATTATCGCCCACCCCATTTTTCGGGCGAATATCAATTTTCAGGAAAACAGTGCTCATCCTTCTCTACAAATACCCCAGTGTGAACTATGCCATCTGCGAAACATTCATCCTACTTGAATGACGCTGCTGCGGACCTAACAGTGGGAGGATATGTGAGACAATGTAAAACAAAGGAGGGAAATTTCGAGTAAATGCGTGCGAAAGGGAACGATAGAGATAACAAAATTCAACATTGTTTTAAATACAAAGTTTTTTCGGATAAAAAAAAAGGTTGGTGTTGAATCGGTGATACAATAAGCGCGCACTGCCGAGAGTGTGCTCACGCGCCTCGGGACCGTGTTCTTGTGACGCTATGCCCAGCTACCGGCGTAACATTCCACACCGGGTGTTTGGTCACCCGATGGCTCCAGCAGTCTTGCAATCAACATTGTACAGCGAAGAACCCCATCGGCCTGGTCCTCTGGATGCAACACAATAGAGCCAAGGACGCGGATTTTGCTGCAGCTACGGGATGCAAGAACGGTCGGGCACATCTGCAACTGAAGTGTCAGCAGCTGACGGCTCCACCCAACGAACAGGGGAGCAGCAGGCAGTCAGGATGGCATTGCTCGGGCAAGTGGAACCTTTTGAGGACGCGCGATGTGAGCCTTCTTGCGGGCGAACGCTGTAGCGGACTGAAGCAGAGTTGACGTGGTCATAAGTGTAACAAGACCTGACACATGCAAATTGCTGATAAGTCTAGTAGCGCCTGTAGAGCCTTCGCTGAAGAGTTTTGAAGATTTGCTTGTAATTTTGCGAAACCAATTGTCGCCGAAACCATCAGTCATCGAAGAAAAGGCCATTTTTCGCAAGTGATCTCAAGAGGAAGATGAATCAGTTGCCAAATATGTAGCAGAGCTAAGAAAAATGATACAGACGTGCAACTTCGACAATAATTTGAACGAGACTCTCGGAGACAGGTTTGTCTGTGGATAACGTCGTGCACACATCCAGCGAGCTTTGTTTGCTGAAGATGAGAGTTTGACTTCCAAGAAAGTTGTGGAAAAAGCATTTACTATCGAATTGCCACCATGAACGGGCAGACATGTCATGATAAGCATACCGACCAGCCTGAGCTGCAGAAGCTGACGGTGGTAAAACCAAAAGCGGTGTCGGCCCAAAAAATGTTTCCGTTGCGGATCTCCCAAGCACTTAGCCTCGCGATGCCCGCACTGTGACGTTATCTGCTATAACCGCAACCAAGGTAGGCATTTTAAAATTTTATGTAGAGCACCGCCGACACGCCAACCGGGCGTAGCGAAGAATTTCCGAAACTTGTTAGCTGAGGAAGATATTAACAGCGAAGAAATATATGGTCTAGAAGGTAGCAACACCAATGCCTCGTTCTACTATACCCTCAATTTCGGCAACATGCCATTCCGGATGGAATTGGATACGGGGGCTGCTGTGTCGATTATGTGAATGCATCGTTCCCAACAGCAGTATTTCGGAAGATAATGAAAAGTTTGCAAGCAGGAATGGATGCAGTTACCTGTAATCTCGATGATATCCTGATAACGGGAAAGACAGCCGTGGACCATCTCAAGAATTTAGAGCAAGTACTGAACAGGCTAAGTGACAATTGTGTCTGAGTCAAGAAAGAGAAATGTGAATTCTTCGTGTCAAGTGTGAACTTTATGGGCATCAAATCAGTGAACAAGGATTAGTCGGGAGGCAACGTGCAAGCAATCCGAAATCCGCTTTGGCCACAAGACTCCAAACAGTTAGGGTCGTTCCTGGGGATGGTGACATTCTACGGAATGTTTCTCCCCGATCCGTAGACTAGGCTAGCGCCGCTGAACGGGTTATTGAAAAAGGATGTCACCTGGGCCTGGAGCAAGCGCTGCAAGACGCTTCTGACACGGTGAAGAAGCTTCTGGTTGACGAACCTGTTCTGGCACACTACGACCCTAAAGAAGACCTTCAAGTATCACGTGATGCATCGGCATACGGTCTTAGAGCTGTCCTGTCTAGGGTGTTCTCCAACGGTGACATTTGGCCTATTGCGTTTGTGTCGAGAACTTTTACACAGAGTGAGAAGAACTACAGCCAGCTAGAACAGAGGCACTAGCCATTATATTTGGCGTGAAGAAATTTCACGTGTACCTGTTTGGACGATTTTTCTTTTTAATCACAGACAACGAACATGTCAGACAATTCTTGGTCCCAAGAAGGGAATTCCGAGCATAGCCGCGGCACGTCTGTAGAGGTGGGTGATCACCAGTACCGGGTGGTTTACCGTCCGGGACGCCTGAACGTGGAGGCAGGCTGTTGGTGACGGCTTCCTGTCTCTGGGTGCAGAGAAGTGGAATGCGAAGATGACGTCACCGCATTTCTCAATCTCCGCCTGCAGTCTTTTCCAGTGAGTAGCGAGGAGATAGCTCGGTTTACTGCGAAAGATGAAGAGCTTTCTCAAGTCGCCACATTCCTTGCCATATCATGCCCCGCAAAAGTAGAAGATGGACAAAAGAGCTGTTATGCAAGAGGGAACGAGCTGACCTGGCACCAGCGTTGCCTGTTGTGTGGAATGGTTGTTGTAATTCCACAAGGACTACGCGAACGCATTCCTAAACAGCCGCATGAAGGGCACCCGGGCATTGTAAGGATAAAAAAACTCGTGCGCAGCTATGTATGGTGGCCAGAGGTAGATGCAGACATTGAACGCCGCGTCATGTTGTGCAATCCGTGCTAGCAGCAGCAGTTTTCCCGGTCCAGCCCCGCTGCATCCCTAATCCTGTCCAACTCGTCCGTGGCAGAGGCTGCACTTGGATTTTGCGGACCCTTCCGAAACCACCAGTTTCTGGTGAGCGTCGACTCCAACTTTAATTGGCCCAAGGTAGTTTTGTGATGAACAGCACCTCGGCCGAAGCAACTACTGAAAACCTCAGGGAACTATTTAGTCATTTGGGTCTGCCAGATGTTATTGTTAGCGACAATAAACCCCAGTTTTGTTCTCAAGAATTTCCCACTTTCTTGCGAGAGATTGGCGTGAGGCATGTTAGAACCGCCCCCCACCACCCATCCAGTAACGGACCGGCCCAGCGCTTCGTTCGTACCCTAAAAGTAGCTTTACGAAAATACATGCCAGGTCGACCCCTGCCTGTTCGACTGGCAAGTTTCTTGTTGACTTACAGAAACACACCTCACGCCAGAACTTTTCAGAGACCGGCGGAGTTGCTACTTGGGATGGCGGCTCACAACCCGGCTGGATAGACTTCGACACTCCACTGAAGAAATCGTTTACCGCCAACAGGATATGCTACAGGTGAAACACAGCAGCCATCCTCAACATCCTGGACTTGGGGATGGGGTCTGTGTCAAGAACCTCTGGCCGAGAAACCGTTGGTTGCCCGGAGATGTTGTGTCTCGGTCGGAGCCAGTGTCTTACAGGCTCCGCGTGACTACGCCGAGGGGAACCTTTGTGTGGCGGTGACAGCAAGACCATCTGCGATTGCGCGAGACGCCTACCCCGGAGACGCCAGAGGGCGACTTGCTGATGCCCAGTGCCCTGCTGACATCGTCACCTTGAGATCAAGGGGAGCTTGAGAATGAGCCGCCTGCAGATAAGCCACCGGTGTCGAGGGACGAGAAACTGGATCAACTCCACTTTTGGGCCCCTTCTTACAACAGCCGCTAGGAACACTTCATTGGTACCCCTACCGGCGACGGCGTCCACCTGATAGCTGTTCGCCATAAAGAAGAAAAGTTTGCCGTCATATTCTTATCTAAAACTAAATATTTAAAGTTTCTTCCGTGTGTGGGATTGTTATATCGTATTATTTCGCGTGAACATTCCTGTGACTGCCGGCGAAGGGTTTACTTGTTTTTAACCAAGTCTGTGGGAGTGTTGTATCGGGAATATAATAAGCGCGCATTGCCGATTGTGGGCTCGTTCTTGTGACGCCATGCCCAGCTACCGGGGCAACGTTCCACACCGTGTCTTCGGTCACCCGATGGCTCCGGCAGTCTTGCAGTAAACATGGTAGAGTGAAGATCCCCATTGGCCTGATCGTCTGGATACAACAGTTGGAAAGGTAACACAAGCAGTAAACCATTCAGGAATTGCGAGATCAGCGGACGCCTCATATTTTCGGATGTAACCTCGGAGTGTAAGCTCGAAGTACCATCGCAAACACTCACTACTGTGAGTGTTTGCGATGGTATTTCTGACCATAAGCTTGTTTTACTTACCTCAATTTTTTGTCCTGTCAAAAAGAATAGCGCGAGTAAATCTGTCTAACTTTTCCGCTGCGGATGTTGAAGCTGTTATAAACTCACATGACCACTGCTTCGGTGACTTTGAGGCGGGAGGTGACGTATCGACTTTGTGGAATACCTTTAAAACATTACTGCATTCTATCGTGATAAATTCCTACCAAAGCTTCAGAAAAAGAAACAGCCCAACCCATGGATAACAAGGGCCATAATACATTTGAAATGAGCTATATCTCTAAAACGCAAATCAGCTCGTAGAGATAATAATAGCAATCCTTCCCTTTCAGTAACACTGAAGCAAGAAACACGGAGTGCTCGAGATTATTTTTTTTTTATTGGCAATTGTAAACTTCATGAAAAACGCGCCGCAAAGGTTTTGGGGATATCTATATGGCAATAATAGGACTGTCGACCAACTTAACATTAATGGTTGTGGGTTTACTGACCCTTACCAAATTGCTAATGAGCTTAACAGCACATTTCACAGTGTTTTTAGTCGTCAGGGCACGACCGAAAATGCAAGCCAGTTGCATCCATTATTTTTCTTGCTTTTGCTTTGGATGGCCTTGCGGAGAGTATTTCACACACCCCTGCCCGGTACCGTGATCTCGTCCGCACCCTTCAGGTGCTTAAGAGCCCCCAGCCACTCAAAGTGTACCAACCCCTGGCAGGCCTTTGGACGTTTTATTTTTCCATTTACGGTAACCACCTTCATGCCTTACGTCCACTGCATGTGGCCGCTGCTACTGGGCAGCCTGTTCCCCCCAGTGGGTGGACTTGTTTTCTTTTGTGTTTCTCCACCTCCCTGCGTCGATGCCATTCATGACACCGACCGTTTTACGTGAAGCCTACGCCGACGCCAGTGGTGCCGGCCTCGGACTTTCTGTACCCAAGGAGAACGTCGCCATCATCTCGCCTACCCTCCGGGGAATCTACAAACGAGAACTTTGGGTGGTGTTTTTCGCAGTGCTTCTCTCCCCGCCAAGAGCTCTCGTCTTTTGTGACAATCAAGCCACGGTCGCAGCCCTGACACATGGACACGGACGTTCTTTCTTTGTCATTGAGACCCTCCTGGCCACCCTTTTGTTTGCAAATAAAGCTTCTTTGGTAAAGTGGGTCTCCACTGACAACAACCCAGCACACGGTCGCTCTCGACTCAAGCGCACTCTTTCCCGTGGGGCCGAGTAGGGACCGCCGCTAGGGGGCCAGCCCTATAAAGGCACGGTCCGCAGGCAGCTGCGGTTAGTTTGTGGAGCGCTCCTACCCCCAGGAACAGGGTTTCCAAACATTTTTTCTCTTTCAGCTAATGTGATGTAAGACACAAAATTTAAACGCAAATGGCATTCGCCTTCTCCTTTTAAATCTTGATGTAAAAAAGTCTTCTGGCCTTGACGGTATCCCCAACGCCTTTCTGAAGCGTTACGCGGACATGATTTCGCAGTATTTATGTTTTGTTCAATGCATCCTCTGATTAGGGATGCCTGCCTTTTGATTGGCTGTGTGGAAAAATTGTGCCGGTGCACAAGGACTGGCGAAAACTAGTGGCTGCGAACTATAGGCCGATATCATTAATCAGCAGTTGCTGCAAATTGCTCGGACACATAATTTCCAGCCACATACCTTCGTTTTTAGAATCCAATAACATATTAACCAGCTTTCAGCATGGATTAAGAAAAAACTATCAACCACCACTCAACTCGTATAAGTTGTACATGACTTCGCCAATGCTATCAACAAAAGGAAACAAATTGATGCAATATTTTTGGATCTATAAAAAGCTTTTGATGAGGTACCGAATTATCTACTACTAAGAAAACTGCAGCGTGTTGGAACTGCTCCCCGCCTTGTGAACTGGATTTCTGTATAACTGACGAACTGAACGCAGTTTGTAGAAATTCCCGGTTGTCAATCGCAAAATCTCTATGTCCTCTCACGTGTTTTCCAAGGGTCTGTCTTGGGACCCCTTTTGTTCTTGATATATGTCAATGACATAGCTGACGACGTTGATTCGGGTGGGAGAGTGAAAATTTTGCAGACGATTGTGTGATTTATGCAACTGTCATTAACCCCTCGGACCAATTATCGCTGAACGAAAACTTGTGTAAAATTGCTGACTAGTGTGAGAGTGGTTATAAACTACTTAAAAAATTGCGGTGGCTTAGCTCGGCTATGCCAGGATATACGCAGCGTGAGCTTAAGGGCACAAAATGAGAAGCGCTATCAAGCGGCTCCGGTGCAGCGTTAGACTTGGTTACTGCGCAACGGAGACGCACAGCTGGGCACGCGGCGGCACCAGTGTGTCTGCCGCGGCTATTACGTCACTCCTCTGGAATGCGCAGACAGGCGAGGCGGGCGAGGCGAGTGTGGCGGCGGCGGAGCGCGGGGCGGTGGCTTTGCGTGGCTCTCATAATGAG
The DNA here is from genome assembly GCA_037355805.1 of Ixodes ricinus. Classification (NCBI taxonomy): domain Eukaryota; kingdom Metazoa; phylum Arthropoda; class Arachnida; order Ixodida; family Ixodidae; genus Ixodes; species Ixodes ricinus. Next base: position 9,345 of record JAZHYW010007269.1, on the reverse strand, counting down.
CCGTGCTCATTATGCGTGCTCGTTATGCGGAGCGCGCGGCGCAGTGCGCCTTGCTTATTATGTGGAGCTCCGCCGCCGCCGCCGCCCGCTCGCATAATGAGCACGGCTCATCATGAGGCCCACGCTAAACTGCCCAACCTCGGCCAGTGCAACTAACACTACAAAGCAGGCGCTCTTACAATATTACACAAGAAATCTCCCCCGAAAATAAGCATCACGTCCGCGATAAAACCTGTTCAATAATTTTGATTACTCCGGTTTACAAAAGATATTTATACAACGTATTTACAGTTTAGACATCGGGAGGGCTCTTGAAGGTTGATGGTGTACCGACCAACTGTTCCAACTAGGCTCTGATCGCGCCGGTAGCCTCTTTTCTTCCTTTTTTAGCACATGCTTCTTGGTCTCATTTCTTGTAAGGTGTGTAGTCGGGCGCGTATCCACCTTAAGCGAGAAATGTCCTCAACATTTAGAAAGTCATTGAACCTGTGAATGACGTACAATACTTAGGTCTCACTATTAATACAAAACTTAGCTGGGACACCCACACAGACAATACCTGCGCCAAGGCCTACAAAAAACTGTTTTTTTTATGAAGGAAATTGGGAGCGTGCAATTTGACTGTCAAACTTTCAGCCTATAAAGCCCTAGTTCGCCCAGCTTGAATTATGCGTCAATCGTGTGGGACCTATATTTAAAGAAAGATATAAAATTGGAAGGAATTCAGCAACTAGGTGCACGATTTATATTTTCTGATTTTATTCGCCTCTCCTCAGTTTCTGAAATGTTGAATCGATCTAGGCTAGAATCTCTCGAAGCCATGCAAAAAATTTGCAAAATTAAGCTTTAAAAAACGAAAACTTCATAATAACGAAACTGGCTTAGGTAGAGGCTTGTATATTTAGCCACCTCCTCAGTGCTCATCAAGGCTAATCCACTCAAAAAATGTTAGACAATTTGCTCCGAGAAATTATCTATTTAAGTAATCTTTTTTTAGTACGAACCATTAATGACTAGAACTCACTGCCATCAGACTGCGTGAATACTTGAATATCCAATAGTTTTGACTCCATTCTTATTAGCATGTTGTAACCCTTTCCGGCCAGGGTGGTGGGAAACCGTGCACAGTATTTCCTAAATAAAAAAATGTAAAAAAGTTCGTATCTATCAAAATGAGGTCACTGCAAACCCACTCCTTCTCCCGGAGCGTCACGACTGCGTTTCAGAGCCAACAGGTAAATAAGGATTTGCAGGAATGCCACACTCGGACGTTTGTAAGACGTCCCATAGACCCTTTACGAAATTGCTCTTGGCAACAATGAGCCGCTGCCTTGACGGCGCTCGGAAGTGCGGCTGACCACTATGATCGGACAAGGCGCTGCCATTATGTGGTATGGGCCCGCGATCGCGAGCTCCACCGCCGCGGGTCCTTATTGGTTATCGTGTACCAGGACCGAATGCGCAGTTCAAGTTTGTGACTGAGTTTACGAGGAAGCACCTTCGCACGAAACGGCGACTGTTTTCGTGGCTTCGCTCTTACATTGCGACTGAGACAGGCCGTTGCATTTTTGTGGACGACGCTGTCCACATCGGCCTTGGAGTCGCTTTCGCGTCTTCGTTGGCGATGCGGTTTACATCGACGATTGAGTTGCTTGTCACGCCATCGCTTCCGACGTTTGCATGATCGAGTCCCTTATCGCGTCTTCGCCAGCATCAGTATAAAGAACGTTTACTTTGGCGGCAGTGGCGGTCTTCGACACGACGCTCTCCTCTTGCGCCTTTCGGCAAAGTTGAAAGCAAATACTGTCAACTCTATTTTCGCGGCTTCAATATTTCGGAAATTTTACGAAGTGTGGGTTAAGGAATATTTGACGGACACAATATTTCGCGATTTGGATGAGTACGCCTAATATTCCTCACCATAGGTGATTTTTTTTAATCTCTTCTTTGCGATATTTTTAAGTCCCAAAATTTGCGAAAAATAACAAATTGGGGGGGACAAGAACGCAACAGGTGGGGGAATGAAGCTGCTCGAAACCCTCAACTCACTTAAACTTAGAAACGTCTTACTCGGCACCCCCACCGTCGCCCGATCCAAAGTCCCCTGCTTACAATCGCCAGCCCTCCCTTCAAGCTCTGCACACTCCCACAACCCGACACGTGGGGAAGTGATCACCTGCCCATCCTGATCGGCAGGTGCCCACTTGCCCCCAAAAATCTGTAAGGTATTGGATTGGCAGAAATACAAAAGCATTTTACACGAACTTTCCCCACACCACGATGAACTCATCCCCCAGGACATAAGGACACGTCGCTGACCACCATCGCCCGATCCAAAGTCCTCTGCTTACAATCGCCAGCCCTCCCTTCAAGCTCTGCATACTAACACAACCCGACGCGTGGGGAAGTGATCACCTGCCCATCCTGATCGGCAGGTGCCCACTTGCCCCCAAAAACCTGTAAGGTTGTGGATTGTCAGAAATACAGAAGCATTCTACACGAACTTGCCCCACACCACGATGCACTCATCCCCCAGGACATAAGGACACGTCGCTGACCAACATCGCCCGATCCAAATTCCTCTGCTTACAATCGCCAGCCTTCACTTCAAGCTCTGCATACTCCCACAACTCGACGCATGGGGAAGTGATCACCTGCCCATCCTGATCGGCAGGTGCGCACTTGCCTCACAAAAACCTGTAAGGTAGTGGATTGGCAGAAATACAGAAGCATTCTACACGAACTTGCCCCACACCACGATGCACTCATCCCCCAGGACATAAGGACACGTCGCTGACCACCATCGCCCGATCCAAAGTCCTCTGCTTACAATCGCCAGCCCTCCCTTCATGCTCTGCACACTCCCACAACCCGACACGTGGGGAAGTGATCACCTGCCCATCCTGACCGGCAGGTGCCCACTTGCCCCCAAAAACCTGTAAGGTAGTGGATTGGCAGAAATACAGAAGCATTCTACACGAACTTGCCCCACACCACGATGCACTCATCCCCCAGGACATAAGGACACGTCGCTGACCACCATCGCCCGATCCAAATTCCTCTGCTTACAATCGCCAGCCCTCACTTCAAGCTCTGCATACTCCCACAACCCGACGCATGGGGAAGTGATCACCTGCCCATCCTGATCGGCAGGTGCGCACTTGCCCCGCAAAAACCTGTAAGGTAGTGGATTGGCAGAAATACAGAAGCATTCTACACGAACTTGCCCCACACCACGATGCACTCATCCCCCAGGACATAAGGACACGTCGCTGACCACCATCGCCCGATCCAAAGTCCTCTGCTTACAATCGCCAGCCCTCCCTTCAAGCTCTGCATACTCCCACAACCCGACGCGTGGGGAAGTGATCACCTGCCCATCCTGATCGGCAGGTGCCCACTTGCCCCCCAAAAACCTGTAAGGTAGTGGATTGGCAGATATACAGAAGCATTCTACACGAACTTGCCCCACACCACGATGCACTCATCCCCCAGGACATAAGGACACGTCGCTGACCACCATCGCCCGATCCAAAGTCCTCTGCTTACAATCGCCAGCCCTCACTTCAAGCTCTGCATACTCCCACAACCCGACGCGTGGGGAAGTGATCACCTGCCCATCCTGATCGGCAGGTGGCCACTTGCCCCCCAAAACCTGTAAGGTAGTGGATTGGCAGATATACAGAAGCATTCTACACGAACTTGCCCCACACCACGATGCACTCATCCCCCAGGACATAAGGACACGTCGCTGACCACCATCGCCCTATCCAAAGTCCTCTGCTTACAATCGCCAGCCCTCACTTCAAGCTCTGCATACTCCCACAACCCGACACGTGGGGAAGTGATCACCTGCCCATCCTGATCGGCAGGTGGCCACTTGCCCCCAAAAACCTGTAAGGTAGTGGATTGGCAGATATACAGAAGCATTCTACACGAACTTGCCCCACACCACGATGCACTCATCCCCCAGGACATAAGGACACGTCGCTGACCACCATCGCCCGATCCAAAGTCCTCTGCTTACAATCGCCAGCCCTCACTTCAAGCTCTGCATACTCCCACAACCCGACGCGTGGGGAAGTGATCACCTGCCCATCCTGATCGGCAGGTGCCCACTTGCCCCCCAAAAACCTGTAAGGTAGTGGATTGGCAGAAATACAGAAGCATTCTACACGAACTTGCCCCACACCACGATGCACTCATCCCCCAGGACATAAGGACACGTCGCTGACCACCATCGCCCGATCCAAAGTCCTCTGCTTACAATCGCCAGCCCTCCCTTCAAGCTCTGCATACTCCCACAACCCGACGCGTGGGGAAGTGATCACCTGCCCATCCTGACCGGCAGGTGCCCACTTGCCCTCCAAAACCTGTAAGGTAGTGGATTGGCAGAAATACAGAAGCATTCTACACGAACTTGCCCCACACCACGATGCACTCATCCCCCAGGACATAAGGACACGTCGCTGACCACCATCGCCCGATCCAAAGTCCTCTGCTTACAATCGCCAGCCCTCCCTTCAAGCTCTGCACACTCCCACAACCCGACACGTGGGGAAGTGATCACCTGCCCATCCTGACCGGCAGGTGCCCACTTGCCCCCCAAAAACCTGTAAGGTAGTGGATTGGCAGAAATACAGAAGCATTCTACACGAACTTGCCCCACACCACGATGCACTCATCCCCCAGGACATAAGGACACGTCGCTGACCACCATCGCCCGATCCAAATTCCTCTGCTTACAATCGCCAGCCCTCACTTCAAGCTCTGCATACTCCCACAACTCGACGCATGGGGAAGTGATCACCTGCCCATCCTGATCGGCAGGTGCGCACTTGCCCCGCAAAAACCTGTAAGGTAGTGGATTGGCAGAAATACAGAAGCATTCTACACGAACTTGCCCCACACCACGATGCACTCATCCCCCAGGACATAAGGACACGTCGCTGACCACCATCGCCCGATCCAAAGTCCTCTGCTTACAATCGCCAGCCCTCCCTTCATGCTCTGCACACTCCCACAACCCGACACGTGGGGAAGTGATCACCTGCCCATCCTGACCGGCAGGTGCCCACTTGCCCCCAAAAACCTGTAAGGTAGTGGATTGGCAGAAATACAGAAGCATTCTACACGAACTTGCCCCACACCACGATGCACTCATCCCCCAGGACATAAGGACACGTCGCTGACCACCATCGCCCGATCCAAAGTCCTCTGCTTACAATCGCCAGCCCTCACTTCAAGCTCTGCATACTCCCACAACCCGACACGTGGGGAAGTGATCACCTGCCCATCCTGATCGGCAGGTGCCCACTTGCCCCCCAAAAACCTGTAAGGTAGTGGATTGGCAGAAATACAGAAGCATTCTACACGAACTTGCCCCACACCACGATGCACTCATCCCCCAGGACATAAGGACACGTCGCTGACCACCATCGCCCGATCCAAAGTCCTCTGCTTACAATCGCCAGCCCTCACTTCAAGCTCTGCATACTCCCACAACCCGACACGTGGGGAAGTGATCACCTGCCCATCCTGATCGGCAGGTGCCCACTTGCCCCCAAAAACCTGTAAGGTAGTGGATTGGCAGAAATACAGAAGCATTCTACACGAACTTGCCCCACACCACGATGCACTCATCCCCCAGGACATAAGGACACGTCGCTGACCACCATCGCCCGATCCAAAGTCCTCTGCTTACAATCGCCAGCCCTCACTTCAAGCTCTGCACACTCCCACAACCCGACACGTGGGGAAGTGATCACCTGCCCATCCTGATCGGCAGGTGCCCACTTGCCCCGCAAAAACCTGTAAGGTAGTGGATTGGCAGAAATACAGAAGCATTCTACACGAACTTGCCCCACACCACGATGCACTCATCCCCCAGGACATAAGGACACGTCGCTGACCACCATCGCCCGATCCAAAGTCCTCTGCTTACAATCGCCAGCCCTCCCTTCAAGCTCTGCATACTCCCACAACCCGACGCGTGGGGAAGTGATCACCTGCCCATCCTGACCGGCAGGTGCCCACTTGCCCCCAAAACCTGTAAGGTAGTGGATTGGCAGAAATACAGAAGCATTCTACACGAACTTGCCCCACACCACGATGCACTCATCCCCCAGGACATAAGGACACGTCGCTGACCACCATCGCCCGATCCAAAGTCCTCTGCTTACAATCGCCAGCCCTCACTTCAAGCTCTGCACACTCCCACAACCCGACACGTGGGGAAGTGATCACCTGCCCATCCTGACCGGCAGGTGCCCACTTGCCCCGCAAAACCTGTAAGGTAGTGGATTGGCAGAAATACAGAAGCATTCTACACGAACTTGCCCCACACCACGATGCACTCATCCCCCAGGACATAAGGACACGTCGCTGACCACCATCGCCCGATCCAAAGTCCTCTGCTTACAATCGCCAGCCCTCCCTTCAAGCTCTGCACACTCCCACAACCCGACACGTGGGGAAGTGATCACCTGCCCATCCTGATCGGCAGGTGCCCACTTGCCCCCCAAAAACCTGTAAGGTAGTGGATTGGCAGAAATACAGAAGCATTCTACACGAACTTGCCCCACACCACGATGCACTCATCCCCCAGGACATAAGGACACGTCGCTGACCACCATCGCCCGATCCAAAGTCCTCTGCTTACAATCGCCAGCCCTCCCTTCAAGCTCTGCACACTCCCACAACCCGACACGTGGGGAAGTGATCACCTGCCCATCCTGATCGGCAGGTGCCCACTTGCCCCCAAAACCTGTAAGGTAGTGGATTGGCAGAAATACAGAAGCATTCTACACGAACTTGCCCCACACCACGATGCACTCATCCCCCAGGACATAAGGACACGTCGCTGACCACCATCGCCCGATCCAAAGTCCTCTGCTTACAATCGCCAGCCCTCCCTTCAAGCTCTGCACACTCCCACAACCCGACACGTGGGGAAGTGATCACCTGCCCATCCTGATCGGCAGGTGCCCACTTGCTCCTCAAAAACCTGTAAGGTAGTGGATTGGCAGAAATACAGAAGCATTCTACACGAACTTGCCCCACACCACGATGCACTCATCCCCCAGGACATAAGGACACGTCGCTGACCACCATCGCCCGATCCAAAGTCCTCTGCTTACAATCGCCAGCCCTCCCTTCAAGCTCTGCACACTCCCACAACCCGACACGTGGGGAAGTGATCACCTGCCCATCCTGATCGGCAGGTGCCCACTTGCTCCTCAAAAACCTGTAAGGTAGTGGATTGGCAGAAATACAGAAGCATTCTACACGAACTTGCCCCACACCACGATGCACTCATCCCCCAGGACATAAGGACACGTCGCTGACCACCATCGCCCGATCCAAAGTCCTCTGCTTACAATCGCCAGCCCTCCCTTCAAGCTCTGCACACTCCCACAACCCGACACGTGGGGAAGTGATCACCTGCCCATCCTGATCGGCAGGTGCCCACTTGCCCCTCAAAACCTGTAAGGTAGTGGATTGGCAGAAATACAGAAGCATTCTACACGAACTTGCCCCACACCACGATGCACTCATCCCCCAGGACATAAGGACACGTCGCTGACCACCATCGCCCGATCCAAAGTCCTCTGCTTACAATCGCCAGCCCTCCCTTCAAGCTCTGCACACTCCCACAACCCGACACGTGGGGAAGTGATCACCTGCCCATCCTGATCGGCAGGTGCCCACTTGCCCCGCAAAACCTGTAAGGTAGTGGATTGGCAGAAATACAGAAGCATTCTACACGAACTTGCCCCACACCACGATGCACTCATCCCCCAGGACATAAGGACACGTCGCTGACCACCATCGCCCGATCCAAAGTCCTCTGCTTACAATCGCCAGCCCTCCCTTCAAGCTCTGCACACTCCCACAACCCGACACGTGGGGAAGTGATCACCTGCCCATCCTGATCGGCAGGTGCCCACTTGCCCCCCAAAAACCTGTAAGGTAGTGGATTGGCAGAAATACAGAAGCATTCTACACGAACTTGCCCCACACCACGATGCACTCATCCCCCAGGACATAAGGACACGTCGCTGACCACCATCGCCCGATCCAAAGTCCTCTGCTTACAATCGCCAGCCCTCACTTCAAGCTCTGCATACTCCCACAACTCGACGCGTGGGGAAGCGATCACCTGCCCATCCTGATCGGCAGGTGCGCACTTGCCCCCCAATAACCTGTAAGGTAGTGGATTGGCAGAAATACAGACGCACTCTACATGAACTTGCCCCACACCACGGTGCACTCATCCCCCAGGACATAAGGACAGGTACCTGACACGTGTTTAGAAAGTGCATGGTTTTTCTTAAAAACAAAGTATGCTACTGTTGTGTTTGGGGTCTGTTACAGACCTCCTGATAATAAATTGGGCTTTGTTTCAGCTTTTCATGACATAATTTGTGATTCGTCATTACGGTTTCCTGGCTGTTGCTTTCTAATTTTCGGTGATTTTAATTATCCTTCTATAGATTGATCTCAAAGTGATACTTTTTGTCAAGGTAACATTGCTGAGTGTGAAAGTTTCATGGAAGCTTGCCTTGACTTCAACCTCCCGCAGCATGTGAAAATACCAACATGCTCCACTACTTCGACCTCAAATATTCTTGACCTCATCTTGACTACATAGCCCGACTTGTTTCATCCAATCACTACACTTCCAGGGTTATCTAATCACAACGTCCTGTTTGCGCAAATTATTCTGCCAGTAACAAGAAAGAAAACAATTCGTAAACACATTACGAGTTATGGCCGGGCTAACTACGATGTAATAAACAGCGAACTAGCACTTTTTTATGAGGAGGTTTTCCTGCATAACTTGAAAGTCGCGCTGTTGAGCAAACCTGGGAGCTACATAAAATAATGTGAAATATCTGATTCATTTGCATATTCCTGTTATTTTCATTAAGACGTCAAATGTCTCTCCGTGGTATGATGCAGGCCTGAGGCGCCTAGGGAATAAGAAAAAACGTCTATTCAGGCGTGCCAGGTACCATGAAAGTACCTCCGACAGACATGCATACCATGAGTGCAAAAGAGAATATAAATTAAATGTTGCTATAACTATAGTAAGGTGGTCAGTTGGGCGAGTTGGTAATGATTGAACGTGGTTAAAATTGCGCACAAATAGAAAGGAATAGTGAAGAGGGAAGATACAAGAGACAAGCGCAAACTCACAACTCGATGTATTGAAGAAGAAAAAGAACAGCCCCCGCTATCAGCTCGAGCCGAGGCCACACTCGCACGGGGGCACCCGAGCTGATACCGCTCGAGCTGATACCGCGGGCTGTTCTTTTTTCTCCTTCCATACATCGAGTTGTG
>JAZHYW010007267.1:0-21169 GCA_037355805.1 Ixodes ricinus | reverse complement strand
TCGGTTCGGTTCCGGTTCGACACTCTGGACCACACCTTCTGTATACACGGATCTGCGGGCAATACCATCCATCCATCCATGCAGGTTAGCGCGGAGGACTGAGAACGGTTTCACGAGACTATACTCGTGGAAACCTTTGTCCTGGTATTTCTGAAGAAGTGAAGAAAGCCCGAGCACAGTTGTGATCGGCGCTCAATGTGAGCGGTCACAGGTACCCAGAGCTTTGGCTTCATTGCCAAGAAAAGTGGTCCCATGCAAGTGTAGTGAGGAATTCCATCGATTCGGCTGAGTTCCCCAGCAGTCTGGTAGCAATGCAGGTAAAGTCTAGGTTCACCGTTCAGGATACGAGGTAAACTGCAGGCTACGAATGGTGAATAATGCCTGGTTCACACATTTGCGTTGGTTGCGTCCGCAGCGACCAAAACGACCACAACCACAAAAACACCGGAACAACCGTGACGCACGGCTGCTTCTCCAAGATAATGCAAGTAATGCAAGTACTTGCATTACTTGCCACGTTGTGTACAACAAACTGTTTACCTCGGTGACTTGTTGTTGCTGTCGTCCCAGTTGCTGCGAATGCTACCGTCGAAAATTTCTGAACCAGGCATTAAAGTATCATTATAAAAAACCGGGTTAAATTTGTTTGTCTTTTTTGAAGCAGGATCGAGTTTTTTTGTTTTGTTTTTTGCGTGCGAACACTGAAGTTTAAAGGCGTCTTTAAAAGCCGGACTCCATGGAGCGAAAAAAAAAACGTTGAATTTCGTCCGGCGTAGTTTGCTCCGCGCGTAGCGTCAGAACAGCGGCTTTTGCGGCTCGCGCAAGGCGAACGTGCCGCCGGGCGAAAGTAGTCCGTTGTTCGCCGCATGTTCGCTCCATGGAGTTCAGCATTTACTCGCCCATCTCTGCTCTTTTAGGCGATTCATTGTCTACATGGTTGACATATCCATAGAAATCCGAGTTCCTAACGGGCATATGCAACCGAGTTCGAGATATTCCTTTGTCCGAGTCACTGTTTACATGCGCGTCTCTCCCGAGCTACGGGCCAAACCACTTTCAAAGCAAACGAGGCATGCGACGTTCTATTGATATTTATTTGCCTTATATTGAACATTATTTTTATCCAAATACCTGCAAAACTTCAATACGGATTTGCGGTATTTTGAAATAAATAAATAAAAAAATGCCGCGGAGTGAACATTCAAATCGCACATAGGTATTCCCGCTAAAGTCCCGATCTCTCCTTCGAGGCAAACCGCATACAAAAACACTTTCATACCCAGTCTGGAAAAGGTAATGGGAACCGTCTCGAGCCCGGAGCCGCCCCACAACCGCCCCCTAGCTCCGGGGTCCGCCTCGAGAGCTTGTAGAAGCCATTCCAGGATCATCCCGAAGCGAGCAAAGCAAAAACCAGCTCTACTTAAAAAGAAAAAGAAGAAAGGCTGGTTTTAGTGAGTAAAAATAAAACAAAGAACAGTAGCTCCTGAAGTCCCCCTGGAACGTCCTCGCGGGTAGCTCCCTGGGGAAGAGCGGCAAGCGAGCCCTGTCTTGAGTGCCGGCGCTGACCCCTTTCGGTCTCGGAGACCCACTAATGGTGGTCCCTTAGTGCGCACATTTTGCAAAATTATTTGACTGCTACGCAGGGCCGGCAAACCGCACTCTCCTCCTTCTTTACCCCCAAACTTCAAACGAGAAAAAAAAGACGCGAAAGGGAGAGCCGAATTTAGCTATCCTGTCTCGGGGGTATACATACGCTCGGACGTCGTGCTTCTCGAGTTGAGGTGGATGGTTTCGATCCCGCGGATCGAAAATAAGGAGCTGCTCCCCGTCTGTTCTTTGATGGATTAAATTTCGGTAAAGGCGATTCGTACCGGAGACTGGCGCAGATTAGCGATGACAATAAGAACGAAATTAATACCGTATTACAATCGCTGCTACTCAAAAGCTTCGTCTAGGCTCAAAAGTATTTTTTAAAAATGCTAAGAACTGCCAGACGCAGTTCCGTTCAGACGCGGTCCCGCTGTTAATGCGTCCTACAAAACACGGTCTGCCGACATTGCGAGAGGCGTGTCTCTTCCTTGTATGCCTGTCCTGTCAGAATGTTCATACAAACACTGTCTGCAAAAAGGTTCGAAGCACACATGTCTAGTGCAAACATGCTTGGAACATGCTTAAATGAGTACGGAAACGAAATTGTTTGCTCTTATTTCTTTGCTCAGATGTGGTCTATGTTGAGGCGGCAGCCCAGAAACACTAGTCTAGACTGGTGTCTCTGGGCTGCCGGCAGAAGAGTTAAGACAACTAATTTTAAAAGGAATGAACAGATTTCAAAATTCTGCCTGGTGGCGGTCTGTGAAGCTCCGTTAGAATGCCGCAACATCATTGGCGTCTAAGAAGCTGCAGCGCCAGTTCGCTGCAGTATGGATCTCTGGTGGAGTTACTATGTCCTGAATGTGACTGGGCGGAGAACACTAAAGCGTTTACTACGTTGTATACGTTAAAGCTGCCACAGTGCTTTCGCAACGTGCCTTCCACACCATCAAAATCGGCGTTCTTTGCAGGCTTTAGGTAGGAGCTTGATCTGAGAATGCGGGGACCTCTGCAAACACACAACCATCGCCCCCCCCCCTCTCCCCGGCGCTGTGAATAACGCCACTGCTGGGTACTGATCGGTTCTTGAGCGAGCGGCAATGCTTTGCCGCGGTGATAGCGCTGCAGATCTGCCCGCTGATTACCGGTTTTTACCGCCGACACTGTCAGCCAGTGACCCGTCGAAGTGCAGTCTTTTTGCATGCCGATATTGGAGCAAAGCCACTGCATTCGAGCATTGCATCCAGGATTTCAAGGAACCGTTGCGGCAACTCGGCGTCCCGAAAAAGGTGGCTGGACAAGGGGGTTTAAAATGGGACACGTGTAGACCGTTCGTTTGAAGTTGACTGCGGCTAATGACTGCAGCTGCTGAAGCCCGGCAAGTTCCAGGTGAAGGGTGCTTGGTGTGTGCCACTCGATCCTGACCGGCGGGAGGTACGCATGAAGTTGCACTGGTTCCACTTGACATATCCAACGACGCGCCTCAAGAAGACGCTGGGAGAGTTTGGTGCGGTTAGAGAGATAAACCGCGAAATCTGGCATATCGACGGGTTTGAAGGCGTCGACACAACGACCCGCGTGGCACGTCTAACGCTGAAGGAAGGGACGTCGCCGGAGCTCCTGCCGCATCAGCTGCGGGTCTCAGGTAGCGCAGTGTTCGTGGTTGTCCCAGGACGCGCGCCGCAATGCCTTACGGTGCAGGAGATCCGGACATACTAAGACCTGACTGCAAGGCGCTATAGCTGCAGCGAGTGCTGTGGCTACGGTCACGAGCGACAGGATTGTGCCCGATCCTACGCACGGTCCTGGGGTGCTCGGAAAGCTGAAGACGAAACAAGTGAACACGGTATGGACGAGGATGAAGCGGAGCGTGCTGCGGCGCCCTCAGCACCTCTCCGGTCAATGACAGCATCGACGCCCGTGAAGTCTTTACCGGTGGACTACAGAGATCACCGAAGAACGCAAAGAGGAAGAGGGGACCAAAAAAGGGCCTCTTACGGAAGCTATGACCACTAAGGGGTCGTCAGCAGAAGATTCAGTGGGTGTGAAGACGCCAGAAACTGCGGGAGACTGTGACCCTGCACTGCAGGACGAAGCAGCAGTCACGGCAGCGGCGAGAGCAACGGAGCAGAATACCCGGGACAAGGCCAATGCTCCGACGCCAGACTTCACTTTCAAGGAGGACATGGACACCGACACGACCAATGTGAAACAGCGGATGGAAGACATGGAAGCAGTCGCACGTGAACTGGCACTTCGCCGTCTGGCGCGCCAGTGGACTTTCGTCCGCAAAAAAGGCAGATACATGACGCGGAGCCGATCGGCGTCCGGGACCCGAGAGCGACGGCTGTCTCAGTAAGATCAGGACTTCCCTGACCTCCCAAAGTAGTGACTGCTAGACCGTCTACGTAAGTTTGCAAGCTGTCTACTCCTAAGAGTAGGACAGTGAATGCACGTGGACTGGGCATAGGTACCCTGAATGTGAGAGGGCTTTCAGCTAGACGGAGGCAGTGCCAACTCAGGCGCATTTTCGTTGAAAATAACTTAGATGTTATTGCCGTGCAAGACACTCAAATTGAGAGTGAAGAGCTGACCGACTGTATGGCGCGCCAGTTTCAGTCACGTTGCAATGTTTGTGTCAGCCACGCGGTTGGAAGGTTGAGGGGCGTCTGTTTATTCATTAAGAAACTCAATCGATATTACTGTAGAAAGGGTGAACTTTCAAATTGATGGGCGCCTTGTTTTTGTGACCTCCGTTTCATGGATTTGTAACTACCGAGTGATCTGTCTATATGCTCCGAACTCGGAGGCACAACGGAGTATTTTCTTTGAAAGTACTTGTAGCGTGTTACTTAAAGTGTGATAGACTTTTGATAGTGTTGGGTGATTTTAACTGTACTTGCGATCCAGAAGATACGGCGTCTCAAAGCCAGCTATAAGGACAGTAGTGGCTCCGTTTGGAGTGAGATTGTAAAACAAACCACGACCTGGAAGATGTAGCGCACAGCGCGACAAGTGCAAAGGGCGTGCAGTTCACTCATTTCCAAGGACACAGACACGCGCGACTAGACAGGGCGTACGTCTCAGCAGAGCTCGTCCCCGCTGAGTGATGCCTACCAGGTTCATCATGTCAGTTTTAGTGACCATTGCCTGGTGACTTTTGAGCTGGGTGCTAAAAAGAAAGAGCGTCCCCAATTTAACTGGGACATCTGGAAAATTAACACCAAGCTTCTGTGAGTGATCACTGTTATAAAGCGGATCAAAATATTAGAAAAAAAGAAAAAGTAGTCAAATATTCGATGAATGGGAAGCGTGCGTTTAAGGTAGAAAAGAAAATGAACGCAATCGAAAGGTCTGGTGCCCTAAAGCACAAAGAAGCCCAAAAGAAAACAGTTTGCGAGCTACTCTGAGGATGTTGACTCAAGAAGAGTGCAAATACCCGGGGTTGTTCATTGATGACATAAATAATATAAAGGCCAAACTACAGAGTATAGAGACCGAACGCTATAAATGTGCAGTAGTACGTGCGCGTGCTCAAAGATTTCTCGCCGGCGAGACGCCAACTAAGCGTGCACAGACTTGGGAAGTAATCCGTTACAAGTAACGGATTACTTGTAATCCGTTACTTTTTCAAGTAATTTTGTAATTGCCACGTTACTTTTTTCGGAAGTAATTTGTAATGTAATTTCGTTACAAAATATTGGTAACGGATTACTTTAATTACTCGTTACTTTTTAAAAATATGAGCATAATACAGTAACTGGAGCAATACGAGCAGAACATTCAGCAGCATAAAGAGAGCAAGTTCAACAAAATAGAAAACATCAGGAAGGGAGAATAGCCGAAAAGAAAACACGATTTTTTGTATGACCGGTCACTAGAACCACTAGAAAAACGGGCAAGGCATGTACAAATATACGAAAGACAAAGATCAAGTAAGACAACGCCAAGTAGGCTCTCCGTCGCCTTCCATCGTGTCTTTCTTCTTCTCCCGGGCAGGAGAAAGCTCTTCGTGTTTATTTGTTTTTGTCTTTTACACCGTTTCACCCTTTCCAACTTCTTCGACGTCTCCCGCCACCTGCACAGACATCAAACGCGGGTCCGTACCCCCTCGATTCGCGGGTTCACAACTCGCGTAACAGACGATGTAGCCTCGCGCAAGGGGTCGAATTCTCTTTGTCTTTGATGTGCGCTACTGTATTCTAGCACGCTCTTGAGGCACGGCTGAAAAGCGCCCGGCGCGAGGCTAAGAGCATTGTCTTCGAGGGTACGGACGATACTTCTTTTGGTTTACTTGTCTGGGCATGGTGGTCGAGTCCACTCCTCACTTTACAGTCAACTGTCAACATAAAGGGGGGGGGGTAGGCCATCTAAGGAGTGCTGACAGAGAGAGAGAGAGAGAGAACGCGTAAAAGTGGTGTGATCCTCTATTGTTTTGTGAGACCGATGGCCACCGCTTCTCTCGCTCTCTATGCCCTCCCCTCCCTGGCCTCCACGAATATTGGTATGAAAGTGAGAACCGATGAACGATCGATAACCCGTAACCGCCACTTTTTCTCTGACTGGTCGAGTTTTCGGTCATGGAATGTCCGTCGTCTTTATCTCTTAAAAAAACACTGACACCCCCCCCCCCCCCAAAAAAAAAATTCATTTTTTGCCAGGCGATTTTTTATGGTGTCGGAATATTACCCAATTAATCTTTTGCAACAGAGTCACGTATTTTTTTAATAAAGCCAAAAAACGCAACTGCTCGAAACTGGAAACCGAAACCCACGCACCGCACGGAGATGTGGAGAGGAGCGTGAGTGGCGGAAGTCACGTGGATACACCCGGCCGTGCGATTTTTTTTTCTTTTTTTTTTCTTTCCCGGGTGGAGCAGACAAAATGCGTTCGGGATTCGTTTCGCCATGCGATTCCTTTGCAGTTATGTTTGTTCCGCTCGCTTTTTCTGTACTTCAAGATGAGTTGTTTTGTACATTTAAGTGTTGGCAATTAGTAGTGAGTGCCCGTGGGGAATTCCCGTGATCGGCTCCGGAAAAGAATACTCCCAAGATGTTGCGTAAAGAGCTGCCTCACATCCGAAAGTGGCATTGTGCGGCAGAGGTGTCAAAAATTGAATCCCATACTATTTAGTTCAGCGACGCATCGTCCACAACAATGCTTTGTTTTTGTTTTCTGTGATAATTGTGTAAAAAAAAACGATATGTAAAGATCGCAAAATGTTCGAAAAAAAAAAATGGTATGCCCCCACTGGGGATCGAACCCGTGCCCGCTGCGTTTGAAGCGGACGTCTTTCCACTGAGCTACTAAAGGAACTCTTCCTTTCGTAGTTATGCATTGGGTCGACTATATGTCGGAAAGTTTGCTGCCGATTTCTCTCCGGTGCGTGCACTCCCGGCTTGAAGTCGGGCAGCACCATGCATTGGCCACATTCGCGCCAAGTAAAGAAACCGTACTCGTGCGTATTCAACTCAATGTACGCCCTTAGTGCTTGACGTTTGAGCGAGCGATGTCTTCAGCCACGAGAAGGACGACGGCTCGGCGACGTCTTCGTGCAATCAGCTTGCTGGTCGGGCGTGTCGTACGGGCTGAATATCAATTCTTTGATCGGCCCGAAATTTCTCTTTCGAAGGAAGACAGAATTTGCCGGTACCGTGAACAACAGCTCCTGAAGTAGAGGTCCCACGCCCGTCGTCCGCTACCCCCCGCTGAGTCCTACGAATAGCAAAACGACGCCATGTTGAGAATTATGCAGTGAACGCACAGAATGCTTCCGGTTGTCTGTACAGACCTTTTTTTTCAATCAACGTATTGGCAGCTTTCTGGAAGCCACAAAAAAAAAGGTTTCATATTTTTTCTATTTTTAGTATTGACTGTGTGCCTTCAATGACCCACGACTTTGATTAAATTTGGTGGTCGCGTCGGCCACCAAAGTGACCACGGAAAAAGAGAGTGAGCGCGACTCAAACCGGCCAGTTCTCGATCGGCGGTTTTCGGGCGGAAAGAACCGAATTTCGAGCCGCAAATTGTGTTCTGGGTAGTTGGGCTCTCATATGTCACGTACAACTAAAAACCTCGGCGAGCATAAATACACTGTCAGTGTCCCTTTAATGGGATGTTGAGAATTTAGGGCGATAGGGAGAACGGAAATGTAGAGTTTCAGCGCATACTTTGCTTGCCAAAAAAACACATAATGTCATCAGAAAAAACAACAAACTCTAATCTACGGAAACACATCAAGGTAAGCTGGGACAGGTGCCTTCTGCATTGGCTATACTTGTAGCGTTAGAACCCATATTTCTTTCTCTTCTGAATAACAGGCGAAACACCCGAGTCAAAGGGCGCTTTCGTAGATCACTTCTTTGGCTCCGAATCTCATAGCGGAGGTAGAGGCTGCTACTAAGCACCGCACCGCTAGCTTTGTCCGCACAATTCCAGGGATCATTTCCGGAGGCCGTAAGCTAGCGGGATGGCGGGTGTGGTTGCAGCTATACTTTCCGTCTCACCCTAGCATGGACTCAACTGCGAAGGCTGTGCTAGCGCGAGCGGGCGCCAAGCCTCGACCGCCTTGACTAGAGCACTTGCTGCACGAGACGCCTCGTGCAGCCGCCGCGACTTCATTCAACAGCGACTAGCCTCGCGCTTCCAGCACGCTTGCGGTCTAACAATAGTCCATACTCAGGGTGAGACGAAGTCTAGCTAGCACAAGCGTGATCATTGAGTTTCTCTTGAGATTTCTAATGTGCTCTTATAGAGTACATTAGAAACTCAATGAGAAGCACGTACAATCATTTTGGTAAGGAGAAGGGTGCCTCGATGTCCTTCTGTTTAGGGTGATGCCATCGTTTGTAGTACCCGATGCCGACAGCACGCGCTCACAGGAAAAATACAAAGAAATCGCAGGAAACAAAATGTCGCTGTAGCACAGTCAACGCCACGAGCGCGTGCAGGGACACGCTCTTTCACGCGCTTGAGAACAAAAATAAAAATAAACGTTAGAAACAAAATGGCCAGATGTCATCACCCCAAGCTAAAGCGCACATGAAGGCACCCTGAGTTGCAGCTTTCGGTACCTTGTCAGCTTACAGGTGAACGTAGTGCACCTATACACTATATTCTCTCTTAAATGCAATATTTTATTTTTACAATGACTACCATTATACGGGCGTATGAAAAATAAAAAGCAGTGTTGCAAAACATTTTTGAAAAATATCAACAAAAATTTCTATTGTTTTCTGGATAGGTGAACGGAAAAAGTAACGGAAAAGTAATTTGTAGCATAACGAGTAAAATAATCCGTTACTTTTCAGCGAAAGTAACTTGTAACGGTAATCCATTACATTTGAGGCTCGGTAGTTTGTAATTGTAATCCATTACATTTTTTTAAACTAACGAGCACAAGTCTGAGCGTGCATTAGCGATAGAAAAGAAATTCGGGCGCGCCAATGAAATCATCGAAGTCGACCATGAGGGGATTACGACGAAAGAAACTGAGATGATCGAGCACGCTTTTGGCTGAATTTTATTAAGTATTGCTGCGTCATATGGTGCAAAACGAGGAAGGCTTCGCGACGAACGTTTTACCACACCCGCGACAGACAAGTGGCGATGTTAGAAACAGATTAGAAGTACCGATAAGTATACAAATAGTAGGAGCCATCGATGAATATCCATCGGAAAAATCACTGAACCGACGGAATAAGTGCCGCGTTTTTTAAAAAGTTCGAAAATGGCCTAACGGTTTTTTATACGTCTGTACCAAGGATGTTATAAACGTAAGGTTCTCTCTCCCTCGTTTTTCTTCACTCATGCAGTCTATTCCAAAAAGCGAAGACTGTTGTAAACTACGAAATGTGGCAAACTACCGGCCGATTACGTTAGCCAATGTGGACTACAAGATATTAATTAAAATGCTTGTGGAAAGACTACAAAGGGTAATTACATATGTGATTGGGGAACACCAAACGTGTGGCATTAAAGGCCCTGTCACACTGAGGCAACAGTGGGACAACTCTTTCCGGCAACACGAGGAAATCGTGTTGCCGGCGACCCTGTCACATCGCGGCAACAACAACAGTCCTGTAACATGTTACTGCCGCCCGGCCACCGTGTTGTCCGACAAGCTTGTCGCATCGCGCTGACGGCGGGAGCAACACGGGGAGCACTCCGCCATCTTGATTGTTTACCTTCGCTAAAGGTGTGCGGAGTGGAGTCGCCGAAAATGTGACTCTACAAAGTGCTAGTGCGTTCGAAGAGCCGGAAATTACCACGAGACGACATCAACCAGTGACTGTGATTAGAACACTTGACACGGGGAGTATTTTTCACCCTTTATTTTATCAAAATGTTCTTCGTTCGCTGACAAAGCAGATAGCCCTAACCGAGGAAAACCGTATGAAGTGTTTCTGTACGGTTCCTTCCTTCCTGCAGTTCCGATTTCTACTGTAAAATTGAGTTAGCACCGGCAGTACCTCAAAGCGCCTTTCGTAGCGTGGTGCTGAACTGAACTGACAGTGCTTAATAACTGCGACACCGACACGATCGGTCTTCATCATAGAGTTATTACAATAAACGCTAGAGGCTCAGCTGGCGCTAGTGTCTACGGGACTTCCGGTTGCAAATTGAAGCAGACAGCATGCAGTCTACTTTTCCAGCCTCCCTGTGTATTCCTATGGGAAAACGCGCGTGAATTTTGTCTCTTCGCCGGAAAATAACATGAATAACTTTTGTCATATCGGTTGTAACGGATAGTATGTACCTTTATTGGTATTGTGAAAGTGTAATTGCTTTAGTTACAGCATTTTTCTTTACCACTGAGCGATGTTAAACTTCGCTCTATTTCAGGCCCAAACCCCTGTTTCAAGGAAGGTATGTGAAAACGAGCGACGGTTCTAAGCAAACTAACGATCGAAAGGAATGTAGTGTGTGTTCAGGTTCGCTAGCATTTCGGTGGTGCTTATATATTGCTAATATGCCCGTCCTGTCATTGGATGAAAATGACTCCGTCGTGCGCATCTTTACGATCGGTTAAAGAAACATTCGAACGCAAAAAAATAAAGCACGTGAGCTACGAAAGGTATGTCTTTTTATTATTTCCCATGTCGGGCAGTTTTTATCGGGCACCTGCTCTCTGGCTCCCCTTATTTGCAAAGATTTGGAGCGTGCGGGTGATCCTTTGAACCATTTGAACCCAGAACAAGCATCTTCACAGTACTTATTTGTTGCAAATCTGACTATATTACGTGACTTTCAATTTATTTTGATCGTCTGCAAGCACAAGGAGTTACTTATCCAGTGTTACTGCGTAGTTCTTGCCGTCTCTCTCGGTTTTCTACATGTCCTTCGTTCGTTTGGCACGTATATCCCCCATGTTGGAAAGCGTCGACGCCGTGTTCGCGCTAACAGTGTCCGACAGTGCACAAAAATACATGTACGAAGCCGTTTTAGCACCGTTTTTAATGCGATGAATTTGAAAGAAAAACGCCGTAACTGACCATTTATTTCGTCTGCGTGACTGAGAAATGTTCCAATGTGCCTAGTACGTACAAGTTATTCGTGATATTTGCTCTTATAATCGAGCGCAGAGAGAAAATGCACTCGCTTTTTCCCATAGGAATACATTACCGGAAGTCAAATTTAGACTGCTTGCTGTCTGCTTCAAAATGCAACAGCACACTAGCGCCAGCTGAGCCTCTAGCGTTTATTGTAATAACTCTATGGTCTTCATAACAATGGTAGAATAAATATTTTTCAACGCTGCCTATTTGCCAGACTTGTGCACGTTACTTGAAAAATGTAATGGATTACAATTACAAATTACCGAGCCCCAAATGTAATGGATTAGCGTTACAAATTACTTTCGCTGATAAGTAACGGATCATTTTACTCGTCACGTTACAAATTACTTTCACGTTACTTTTCCAGTACGCTTATCAAGAAAGCCAAAAGAAACAATTTTGATGTTTTGAAAAATGCTCTGCAACACTAGTTTCCATTTCTCATATACCCGCATTATGGTAGTCCTTGTAAAAATAAAATATTTTACTTGAGAGAAAGGATTGTAGGTGCAAAGTTCACCTATAAACTGACAAGGCCTTTCAAGTGGTGAAAAAGTCAAAAACAATTAAACACGAAGAGAAATGCGATGGAAGGCGATGGAAAGAAGCTAAGTCTACTCGGCATTGTGTTCTTGGTCTTTGTTTTTCACATAGTATTTTCACGTCTTTCTAGTAATTCTAATAACCGGTCAGACGAAAAAACTTTTTTCTCCGTTATTCTTTTTTTACGTAGGTTTCTATTTAAATTTGTTGAACTTGCTATCTCTATGCATCTAAATTGCCTGCTCATATTTCCCCTGTTTTTTTATTATGTTCATATTTAAAAAAGGTAACGAGTAATTAAAGTAATCCGTTACCAATGTTTTGTAACGAAATTACTTTAGCAATTACTGCCGCAAAAAAGTAACGTGGCAATTACAAAATTACTTGAAAAAGTAACGGATTACAAGTAATCTGTTACATGTAACGAATTACTTCCCAAGACTGCTATTTGCCTACCGCCTACTTTGTGATCGTTTCATTCCTCAAAACGTCCTGGGTACCTTTGAAACAAATCAGGTGTCTGGTGGCGGCTGTTTCCAAGTTCCAAGCATCAACAATCATGATCAGAGTGGTCGTTTTAATGCTTCGATTTTTTTAATATTTGCTTTCCCGGATTATTCTTATTGTACTTTATCAAGTGAGTGGGCATGCCATTTTATTTTACTAGCAGTAGTGTGAGCTTTTTTCTCGGCAGTTCTAATTTCAACACCAGTCTGAACGTTCACGACCGTAGCTGTGACCATCTCGACAATCGCCTTCCATAATTACGCAGTAAAAACATTCATCAAATTATTTTAGCTGCACGCCAGCCTTAATTATTATAAATAACGTTTTTGAAGCCATTTATTTGAGTTAGACGTTATTGATAGGAAACTAGCTCTGCCATCGAAGCTATCTCTGTTGTCATGTTGCCGGCCCGAAATTCGCTCAGCCAGCGATCAGGCCAATGCACGTTGTCCAACACAAATTGCTGCTGTTTTTGTTGCCGAAAGCTGTCATACTGAGGCAACAGTTTAGTTGTCGTCCATGTTGGCCTGCTGTTGCCGCGATGTGACAGGGATTGTCAGACAACACGGGGAGGGAGTAACAAGTTGCCCGACTGTTGAACAGCGTGTTGTGTTGCTGTTGCCCTCGTGTTGCCTTGGTGTGACAGGGCCTTAAGGGTCGCACGATATTGAGCAAAATGCATGTTGCTCGTAGTTTGCTAGAACTTTGTGACCGCGATAACCGCAGGCATAGCGCTACTGCAAATATGCATGACCTTGAGAAGGCTTTTTGATTGTGTGTCACACAGCATACTATTTTGTGTTTTACATCATGTTGGCGTCTGCAAAATTATTTATGAGGGGGCAGAAACGGCGTATAAGAATTGTATGACCAGTCTCCCATCAACAAAAAAGTGACTAGATGCATTCTGGTATTATTATCAGTCCGCCAGGGATGCACCCTTTCACCCTTATTGTTTGCCATATCCCTTGAACCTTATCGCCTCAGTGTCATTGATAGCTTAGATGTGCGTTGTTTTACCTTATACTCGTGTGAAGTAAAACCTCTCGCGCATGCGGACGATGTCGTTATTTCTGCAATGACCGCGAGAGTGTTAAAAAGGCAGTTGAGCTCACGAGAAAAATGTTGTAATCAGATCACAAGTGCTGTCAACTGGGCGAAAAGTGCAGAGATCTGGCATGGGTCTTGGGACGTGGCTCCACTCGTTTTTGAAACCGTTCAGTGCACTACAGAGCCTGGTGTATACTTAGGAGTGCCATTAGGGCGCCATCGAGACAGCAATAAGCAATGACGAAACGGCGAAAATGAGATTAAAGCGACAATGTGGGTTGGCAAATATTTTCAATGCGCGGGCTACTGTCTGTAATTTATTTTCTGTAGCCAAAATATGGTACCCGCTACAAATGTTACACTGTCGCCCGGTGCACTTGCAGCGCATGCACGGAGTGTTTGCTGTGTTCATATGGAATTCAAAGTGGGAAAGGCGTAGGCGAGACAAACTTTTTCGTCGCGTAAGGTAAGGAGGACTCAGACTGTCTCATTTGTTTCTAATACAGCTGGTCTCAAGTTTGTTTGTTTGTTGTTGTTTTTTTGCGGGGCCAAACGTTTTTTTTTTTAGGACAGTTATTTAAGTACGTTTACAGGGCACGTTACCAGAGTTTATTGTTTCAACGTATGACTGCTACTGCGGAGCCGTCTACGGTTTCCTCAAAGAGGTAATGGGAGCTTACCAATTCCTTAACGTGCGATCTTCAGTGGAGTGTTTGTGTACCGTGCCCCGAAAACGATTGTCACGGGACCTTGTCGATAGCTTGTTTCCTGTGGCTCTGTATCGAGCTTTGTACTCTGAGGACAAGGACAATGATCTGCTCACCCTAGTGGAAAAGATGCCAATCCGTGGGTCAGTTAAAACCTTCTTCAATTTGCATACACTTCCGGTTAAAACATGATTGGGAAAAGAGGTCTGGATGTACCGTGGGGCGACGATTGCAGCCTCTGTGGGAAGCGGGAGACCGTGGATCACGTGTTCCTTGACTGTTGGGATGATATCCTTTCTTGGAACTTGCTCCAGCGCACCCTAAAAAAGATCTGCCACTCACGGTTCGTAGAATCAGATTTCTGTCAGTGCTGGATTATTCTTTTCCTTATGACCTTGCACTATCATGGGCTTGCACTTGCACTCCAGTTGGAGGAGTAGAATGGCCGTTCGCCATGCTGATTCCCTGTTAGACTCTACTTGATCGAGCATGCGTTAGGGCTAGCATCAGTGTACCACAAAGTTTATCCAGGGATGGAATATGGTTGCCGATATTTCAGACTTTTACAGCTGAGAGAATTGTAACGGCTTCCCGCCAACCGATAGACCGGCAGGGGACACTTTTTAAACCCTTCAACGTTGCCAGCATGCAACTTTTTCTTATGAGTGTCAGAAGTGTTCGTATCGTCCATGTAAAATTCTGCAATAAATAAATAAAACAAAAGTGTGTGCCAGAATGATTACCGCGCTTGGCTTTCGCGTTGCGGCCCCAGGTTCGGTTCCTGGGAGCGGCCGTTTCTTTTATTTATTCTTTTCAATTTAGCGTCCTCGTGAGTTCGAGAACTTTGTCGTCTGATCGAGGTACGAATGTTCTATGCGCCGAACATTCTACATCGAACGTTCCAGAAACCCACGCGGGCACAAAAGTTATTCGCGTGGCGTTCCGAGGCCGGTCTCGCCCCAGCGCTCGATCCTGCTGTTTTCGCCGACTCCGACGTCTGCGATGCTAACCTCCTTCTATTTTGTTTTGGGCGGAAGTTTGCCCCATTAAACGTTTAGTTTCTCCAGTTATTAGCCGCCTCATCGCCTGCCATTCGTGACAATAGGTCATAGGGCGTACAGCCCTCGGATGCTACTACTAGGCGAGATTGTCACGCGTTGACGCCACCAAGCGGCAACGCTCGCAACTACAGTACCCTTGGGCGTGCAGAGGCCCTTGACGTCATGGGTCCGATACAGATTGCGCTTCTCGCTGGCCGATTTTTAAGCGAGAGATCACGTCCAGGTCATTTCGTTTCCGTGCCCCTTTAATGCGTGTTCGCAGGTAGTTTTGTCATCATGTGTGCTGCGAATAGCTTGTCCTTAGCATGACGTATGAGCAGTGTGAATGCGGCTATAAAGCCGGGGTCACACTGCTCCTACACCCAAAAGACGGTCTGCAAACACGAGTCACCTGCAATATCCGTGGTTCAAATGCCGAGTGCCACGTTTTCTCCTTGAACTCATTGCCATGCGGCATTCGAAGCACGGATTTCTTGAGGGGGCTCGCGTTCGAATCTGTATGCAGACTTTCTTCTGTGTGGTGTATAAGCAGTGTGACCCCGGCTTTAGGGAAGCATAAAATGAATCGTAATGGAAAACCTGAGTTGTTGTTTGTTTGTCTTTTTGCGGAGTTTCCTGCTTTTTACAAATGCGTATCTTTACCGACGAATCAGACCCCGGAAAGTACAAGCATTTAAATATGGCCGTTGTAGAAATAAAGCCACGCAAGGCTTACTAGAGCCATCTTGATATTGTCTGCACATACTTTTTTTTGTTGTAATCATTATATAAAACGTTTTATTTTTTTTTGGCATTTGCAATTTTGGGTTTTTATCGCCAGTTTCATTTCTGCTGTCCCATTAACACGGGTTTGGTGACCACTGGACAATCTCAATAAATTCTAAACCAGCTTTTCAAAGTTCCTCACCTCTCGTTAAAGCAAAATAAGTAAGTGTAGAGGTATTCCGCCAAATGCATCAAATAAATCACGCCGCAATTCGCACCTGTTGTGCCATACCACTATTCTACAATGGACAAGAAAGCTAAAAACTGCCGTTCCCAGGGTGCGGTAGTTAACATTCCCTTTTGAAAACTAGGTACCAAAGGGTTAGTCAACCACCTTGAGAGAGTGCTGTCAGCTTAATCTTAGTGAGGCCCAACGTATGGCTTAAAATATAAGCGAGATACAACATAATCAATATACTCTTACGTACTTTTTTGCATACTGAGAAGATTTAGGTTCCCAATTCATGGACTGCGACTCAATTACATCCAGTGCTTCATTCACCCAATAGGAAAGTTACCATCACCTGAGTGTCGTGAACTTTAAACACGCATGTAAGCATACACGATAGTTAAAAAAAGGTACTTGAAATTTAGAAAAAAAAACAGAAAAAAACATATATATCCCCCCTCCCTTTTTCCGGGATAAGGTTATCGATCGTGTTGGACGTCAGGAAACGAGGCGTGTCGAGATAATTAGCAAATCGATTACCCAAAACGTACATTTTACAATATTACTTTTACGGTGGCACATTACCATCAGAGATTTATAGTCCGTTGTCAAAATAGGTCATAGCAGTTATTAGACTTCGGAAAGCAAATTATGCCCGGTGCTACTTAGTGGCAAATCCAGATTTTTCTAGAGCCTGCAATACACCAACTCAACTTTGTACGTCGCGCCGCAGTGGTGGCGCTTCGGGCGCACTTCCGGTCTGGGAGTGTGGGCGGAAGTCGCTATACAGGACAGGCTCTCCCGTGTTGTTTTGGAATAAACCAGACTAAAACCTGCCTTCTCGTTAAAACGCCGCGACTGGGGCTGTACGAAAAGAGCCGGGAAAGTGCGAAGATCAGTTTTCGTGTGTTTTCTGCCTGCCCGGTCCGTCCGAGAAAGTGGATAGGGGCCGTGAAAGGGACCGTCGAACCACGATTGCTTGTGCGGGAAGCACATTGGGTTGAATTTACCGATACTTGTGGTCGTCAGATTCATTTGTTTTGTTCCAACATGAACGCAAGAAAACCATCAAATTGTCCGGACAACCCGCGGACCACGTTCAGTGCGTCTTCACGTTCAAAAACATCCGTCTTCCCTTTTAAATTCGTCTGCTTGTTCACTGTCGTCTGCTCGTTCAAACAGTGGCGCGTAGACCAAATGCTGATACGGTAATTGTAATAAGAAGCAAGTGCGGGCCTCAAGTTGCTCATTTTACTAAAGTAGTAAGAGATTGCTAGGAAGATGTAGAATCAACAATTCCAACACTAAAAAGAGCACGGAGGCTCACAGCGGCGCCGACATACATCCCAATGGCCCATTAATGCAGACGCGCAAGAAAAAAAAAAAAACATTTCATTTTTTTTAGGTGGTTATTGGTGTGACGCTTTGTTGTCGCGAACACGTACGTGACCCAGAAATATATCGCTCGCAGGCGGTTCGCCTCGCGAATATTCGCCACCCGCTTGCGCAACGACCACTGACGTTACTTCAGGGCGAGACCTACGTCGTTCCCGTGCGTCTTAGGAGTCTGTATCTCAGACCCTGCACAGACTAAATTTGCCACTGAACAGCGTGAAGCGTAATGAAGTTCTCCGAAATCTTACAACTTCTACGTCTTATCTTGACGACAGACTACATATTTCTGACTAAATTGTTACAGCCAAAACGAGAAGTTTCAAAAATTAATTAGTGAATTTTTAGACTATTAGTACACTAATGATCACGCAATACGCTCCAGTTGTATCGCCCTCCGCTGTCGATAAGGTTATATCTAAGGAATCATTTCCTTATTCTGAGAACCATTATTTTAAGAACATTCCATCTAAATAAAAAAATGAAAGACGTTTACAAATCTCTGTAATGCGAAATTAGAGCGCGGTTCTTGAGGTATTGCGATATACCGTGCGTTGATTTTGCGAAACACCAGTGCTAAAGAATTCGAGAAAGAAATATTGCCGTGGGTGCAGTCTGGCCAAGTATAGGCAGTGCGCCCGTGGCCTAGAGGTTATAGTGCTTGGCTCCCACGCAAAGAGCCGAGGTTCGATTCCTGGCTGCGAAGGTACCTTTTCGTTTCTTGTAAATGTCGCGTTCTGGCAAATTCGAGAACCCTGTTGCTTATTCCAGGTTAGAATGTTATAAGCGCCGAAGCTTCTACGCCAATTGTTCCAGAAGCCCACGCGTGTATACATAAGGGCTCTGCGTAGCGAGCCGAAGTCAGTTTTCGCCCCAGCGCTCGATCCTGCTGTTTCGCCGACATCGACGCCTGCGACGCTAGCCTTCTTATATTTCGTTTTGGGCACAAGTTCGCCCCATTAAACGTTCAGTTTCTTCTGTTATTCACCGCCTTGTCATTTGTCATTCGTGACATTTTGGTGGAGGTGCGGGGTACCGCCATTCTATGCCACTGAAACGCACCCCTCAGAAGATCTGTCGCGCTCGATCTTTTCAAATCCCGGAGAGCTGATCCCCGTCGACAAGCCCGAAACCCGGAGCCAGCCGCCGCACCCAAGGACAGTCTCCAGAGTTTAGACCTTTGCCGGAGAAGTCGAAGACCCTGACGACGACGTGTCCCAGCAGAATCCAGTCGCCCCTGCCATCGTCTACCTGCCCGTCGCTCCTCATCACGCAGACTGCACTTCCACGGCGAGATCCACGAAGACGTCGAGGACTGGATCCAGCATTACGAGCGGGTGGCGCGCCACAACGGACGGACCGCGGAGCAGTGCCTGCGGAACCTCTACTTTTCGTTCGAAGGTACTGCGAGGCACTGGTTCGAGAACGACGAGACTTCGCTTACGTCGTGGGACATCTGGGTGTAGGAACAAATGGTCCCGGAACTAATGGTCCCGGAACAAATGGTCCCGGAACAAATGGTCCGGGAACTAACGGTCCCAAGTCTAGGATAGGAAAAAATGGTCCCGTAAGAAGATTGTTTTGAAACTAAGATATACCATGCAATATACTTCATCCGTTATGCAATCAGTGATTTCGTGGTGGAATGAAGGATCTCGTCTATATTTTGAGGCCGGTTACTTCGAAGAAACTGGTCGGGTATTGAACTTAATTTTATTCAAAATCATCAGAATATTTTCGAAATGAATACTGTCCAACAGTTATCTCCTAACTGTTAATTTAGTGACCTTATTCGATATTATAGGAGTTATTACTATTTTCATATAAGGGGCTTTAGAATATTTATATCAGTCGGCTCAATTGAAACGAAAAATGAGTACCCCTAGTCATACTGTTGAAGCGGGTCCATATCACATGAGCGAATGACGCTTTAGCGAACAGCGAGATTTGAGCGAATCGACGTTTTGGCGAATAACGGGGGCGCGTGTTAACCCCCCCCCCCCCCCTCCCCGCGCTGCGCTTACGCCGCTTAGCGGCGACAGTCTGCGGCGCCGCTCATTGCAAAAATGTGAACCCACTTGGCCCGCCCGTAAACGCCACTTCCCGGCGGCCGACTATTCGCTAAAGTGTCATTCTGTGAAACGTGGGCGTTTGCTAAAACGTCATTCGATGAAGTGAGTGCCTCCCCTGTTGAAGCCATGAAACTCGAATTACTTTCATCTCGTCATGACGCGTGATGGTAGCACACATAACGAGCGGAGCTCGATGCCTTTATAGGTGCATTAGGTTTGCATAGCGCAAAACATTTCTGAGCTTCTCGGGAAAATATAAAAACCGGTTCGAGTTCATGCAACCGGCAGCCTCGAAATACGGAGCTTTTCTTATAAATTGGAAACCATAAAATGTTTACCGGCGAGTGTTATTGGATTTTATCGGATTTACCCGAAAACGCAAGAGCCACATTGGCGATATTTATCTGGGACCATTTTTTCCTAGTTTGTACTTGGGACCATGGTTCCGGGACCATTTATTCCGCCACCATTTATTCCGGGACCATTTGTTCCGGGACCATTTGTTCCGTTTCCCGGGACATCTGTGTAGGCCGAGTTGCAGCGGACTTTCGCCACCCAACACCGACAGGAGAGGGCAGAGGATCTTCTTCGTATTCGAGACCCAAGGCCCTAACGAAAGCGTCACAAGCTTCGTGGAAGATGTCCTGCGCCTGAGCGCCCGTGCCGACCCACAAGCCACAAACGACAAGAAGCTGCGGGTCCTCATGCGCGGGGTGAGGGACGACATTTTTGGAGGCCTCGTCCGCAACCCGCCGGCAGCCTTCGAAGCCTTCGTCACTGAAGCAACTAACATCGAGCACGCCCTTCAAGCACGCGCTTTCCACTATCAGCGACCAGGCGTCGCT
The DNA here is from genome assembly GCA_037355805.1 of Ixodes ricinus. Classification (NCBI taxonomy): domain Eukaryota; kingdom Metazoa; phylum Arthropoda; class Arachnida; order Ixodida; family Ixodidae; genus Ixodes; species Ixodes ricinus. The sequence continues at coordinate 911 of JAZHYW010007267.1, read as the reverse complement.
GCATGCACGCTGTTTTGCGGCGAAACTGCCCCTGCTACCCCGGACGTCCGCGAAATTATCCGGGACGTCGTCAGGGAGGAACTCAGAAAGTTGCTGCCAGCCGCTAGCCCGTCCAGCCAGCCTCCTCATCGCCGAGGTTGTGCGCGAGAGAGTCCAACGGGCGGTCAACCTGAAGTTTCCATCAACACGACGACACCGGAGGAACGGTCGTTAGGCTACGCCGCCATGACCCGACGACCGCCGCACGGCGGCAACACGCCGTCCTGGTCACGGACAATATGGCCGAGGAGGAGCTGAAAACGTTCTGCAGAACCGACTCTTTACAACAATTGATCGAGCAACACATGTCCCTGAAGTTTGGAAATCATTCCTCCGTGAAATGGCTACCAAGACATTACATTAGCACAAATCTTTCTTCACGATGCCTGCCAAAGGTGCTGTCTTCAGATATGCGACAGGCTTCTATGAGGAGGGGTGCGAAAAATGCCTTAACACCAAAAATTCTTAAAAACCAAAGAAACCATTAAACATACAGAACACGAATGTGCTGTCCGTGTTTTGTCCTTCCCTTTTACGTTCTTATCTCAGGTTTCCACACTTTACCGACGCGCTCACCTCAAAAAAAGAAAAAAGGATTTCATCAAAAGATATATCAAGGCATGCACGATTCACTGAAAATAAAGCATTTCACGAACAATGTTGCATAGGTTTATTTCAAAGCGGAACTTCCTGGACGCGCCATGTGCATATAGTACACATGTGTGCACATGTTTAACGCTTGTACGTACTGTATGTACATGTGTCCTTGTACATGCTTTATTTACCTTTCACTGCACTTGCAATAAAGTGTTTCTTACCTCTATCTGTTTCTTTTGTCTCCTGTTCCCTTGTTCCTCTGGGAAGTAGCAACC